>CM023199.3:6076169-6097003 GCA_004115045.4 Sinella curviseta | reverse complement strand
GGAAGATTTAGATGATGAGTTTGGTTTTAATGATAATTACTTAATTAGTGTTCAATCAGTTTGGAATATTCCATAATTTAATTCAAGAAAAATAAATACAAATTTGTATAACTAATTAATCCTTATTTCTGAATCCTTCTGACGTCGAGTCTAATTTGTACAATCATTTACCGTGCTCAGTTGATACGTTACCTTCCTTCAGAAGGTTGTAAATTATTTAATTAGTGCAAATATTTAACCGAGAATCAGCTAAAGGTACAAAAAAATATTTAACTAAATTAGCCACTATCAGTTTTTATGTGTTAACTTAATTGTGCAGTTAACTAATTGATGGGCTATTTGTGCTTTCAGAAATTATGCTTTATCGTGCCAGAGATTTGAATTGAAGAACAGTCAAACATACAGCCCGTCTCCAGTCCCCCGTCACCATGATATTCATGGTCAGTCCGTATCATGATAAGCGCTATAATAAATTAAGTAATGCTAAATTTTAATTGGTGAGGTAGTTAAATGAATGTCTGTTTTATGTACAGTTTTAAGATCTGGAGGAGCTGTTCCGACAAGGAGGCAAAGGTCCCTCCACCCAATACATTTTCATGGCGCGCTACCCCTCCCGCATCATCCTCCTCCGGGGCAACCACGAGAGCCGCCAGATAACCCAGGTGTACGGCTTTACGACGAGTGCCTCGCTAAGTACGGCAACGCGTCCCTGGACCAGATCCGGCTTATCAACTGGGGTCAGGAAATCCCGCGCGAGGGCGCCTTTTGCGATCTCGTTTGGAGCGGTCCGGAGGAGAGCATCGAGAGCTGGACGACCAGCCCAAGGGGGCGGGCTAGCTGTTTGGGCCAAAGCCTTTGGCCCAAAAACTCGTTTCCGTTTGACGATAAGGGGGTGAATGGACCAACAGCAGTCCCTACTTTTTGTAGTGCGGTGGCTTATCATCAGTGAGTCAGCTTATCTTTTTACCACCCTATCTTTTGGAGGGAGCTGAAACAAGCGGTGTTGCAAGCGTTGCTTTGGGTGCGGAGTGTTATTCAAAATTTCATTTTAAATTGTTTGTACTAGTACAATTAATTATGTAATTGTTATACTGCATCCTTCTGATGACGTTAATTTGTAATTATTTATCGTGCTAAGTTAAATAATAATTCACACGGGATCATTAAAGAAAAGTATTTTTTTTTAAATTCTGCTCGTAGAAGGGATTTCATTTATTTAGCGCTACTTACATCATTGTCATTGCACAAACGTTGAAACTCTTATATTCATAATTCCAATTCATTAATTAATTCTGCATCCGTAATCAATTGGTATACAAATAATTGTAAATACAAGAACATTTAGAACTAATATTTTGAAATTCATTTAATATTGTACGACATTTCTCGATATACGAATACATCAATGACATAACTGAATAATTAGCGATAAAAAATGTGTGCCTTTATTCTATCACTTCTTGCTCCTCTGCTTTTAAATAATTAATTACAGAGCATAGACGAAAGTTTATAATTGGTTCAGTTTCAATGCTAATTGCTATTATTATTACTAGTTTTTATTCAGTGTTGATTTTTCATACAATTTAATTCCATAGAATAGTACCAAATAAATATGCGGTAAGTAATAGTAATCACATCACGTTTAAGATACTGTAGACAAAACAATAGACATTTAATTACGTTCGCCATCTCTCCCATTTTTTAACTGCACATTACATTTCCGTTAAAATGAAGTGGTTTCCTTATGACATTTCACTCTTTTAAAGGGCATACTCATTTTTATATAAATTATTGTTGACAACGTGATTTATTTCCGCGATGACTTCCAGTATAGTTGCTTTCAAAGTGTCCAAATTGGTCCCTTCAGCAGTTTCGTACCAATCCGTTTTTCCGTCTCCGTACCCCCGGCGGTTCCACGGGGCGAGTAGTTCCTTCAACACGCCCTTTGTCCACGACTTGTATGGCGTCTCGAAGGTTCCTACAATTTCGTACTCGTTAGCATTTCGCTTTCCCATTGTCTCCAGTCTTTTGTTAGGATTAGTGCTAAAGCCGATGGAAAACCTCTGGGTCTGAGGGGGCACCACATCTATTTTCAACTTGGAAATAAAAATGTCAGCTTTGCCGTCCATTCGAGTGGATCCTACAATGGAACAAAGAAACAGATGTTGTAAGGACCCGGAATAATACTAGTAGTAATGTTAGTAAGGGTAACAAACCTGTCATAAATCGGTCCTTGGCCGATTGGTGTTGGCGTATCTTGTCGGAGTGAATGTTGTAATCCATAATGGGCTTAATCAGGATGCCTGGGCCCTTGAACATGACGCCCCATTTAATGACGCGGTCGTCATCAACTCCGGTGGAAATACTGGTCCAGTCGATAGGATAGTCATTTGTAGATACCAAAAATTTATTAGCGTCGGAAAACGGAGTTTTAGATGCCAACTTCCCCGGAATGCCGGCGATGTTTAAACGCGCAATAATAAATTTGTGGTCTCGCTAGAAAACGCGTAATACAAGTACAACATAAATTTGCATGTGTATGGAGCATATATCCCGGAAAAGGAAGAAATGAAATTGTTTACCCTTTCCGTTTCGTTAATCGCGAAACATATTTTTTCAGCTGTATTTCCATTAAAGATGAACACAAGTTCGGAGAAGTGGGCGCACAAATAGCGCACATAAAACTTCGTAAGGTGCAGCAGGTCATCTGGATACCATTGATTACCCTGTTCATCTTTCATGACTATCAGCCGTGAGTTGAGAAGCAGCACACCTGGATGGATGTCAATTATTTAATTACTTTAAATCACTTGTTTCAAAAAAATGGCGAATAACCTACATGATGTGATGTCTAAGTACTCACCTTGGTTACTCCAGCTAGTAAAGTTGCAGTTCTGTTTTAGCACCTTAAAGGTCTCCAACGGAATTTCCAATTTGGGAAGCGATGGATGTCCTATGTCAGCCAAATTTAAATCACGAGCCAAACAATGAAACAGACACTGCGTGGAACATTTCGAGCCATTATTATCACCGACAGGGTTTACTTTCGGAAACCAGTCATCACCAATGATAACAACATTGACATCTTCCAACTCTAATGTTGCCATGAATCCCAGTGTATCCTGAGGCCCCATCGCATTCCCAATGAGCCCGTACATCTAGATGGCCGTTTGTATTTAACATGATTATAAAACTTTCACTGCAAAATGGTAAATTGGTTTGCTATTGATGCAAAATTCTTGAGTCACTCACCTCTACTATGTATACAAGGAACTGGAACACATGAACGTTTTCTTCACTCCGCCAATTTGTTACTCCAAAATTGGTTAAAAAGTCTATGACCTTGCTTTTTATTAATTCAGATTTCTGAAAATGTAAAAAACATACTTTCTTATGGAACAACATATTTTGATGCTGTTGGTTCACAATTTGTTACTTACGCCGCTGCCGCCGTCATAGGCAAATGAGCTATCTATGATGGCCAAGTGGGATTCCACTTTGGATTCCTTTGTATCTTCAAAGTTGCCCTGTGGAAACAGTGTCGGAAATACTAATGAAAACGTGGGGCCATTCGCATCCTCTTCTGATTTAATATTTACTTGTCCCATCTGTACTGAAAGTGCTTTACTACAACCTGGTTCACAACCTTCCTGCTTTGGAGCTTTGTAAATTTCTTTGACAACTTCATCAAAACGCTCCCTATTTTTAGCCAAAATTTCAAACATCTTGTGGACCATTTTGACGATGTAAAACTTGTGGAGAAAATTTTGCTAAAAGATTTTTTTTCTAGATGGACGAGACGCGTTTAAAACGAGTAGCTTGGACAGAGCAAGACAACTATGAACGCATTTGTAAAACGACAAACACGAAATCTAAGCAAGTCACCACTACTGGCAGGATGTGCTCGTGAAGAGTAGATAGGTTATTCGGCGTGCTGCGGTAGAAATGATGACTCAATCCTTCTGGCTCTTTCCATATTGTTCCACCGGCGCCTTGTGCCGAATGCCTTATCTCATTTATTAACTACCGCAAGCATGAATTACTTGAAAGGTAGTTTAGCGATTGATCTGTTTGTCTGTCTGTCTGTCTGTGAACACTCTAACTTTCCTCCACGTTGACCGATTTGGCTCAAATTTAGCGTAGAGATACCTTTGCCCAAGGGGACGATCCCTATTGATTTTCAGCCATGTACCTAATCATTAACCGGAAGTACGGGGGTTGGCGTCTTTAACGGGGCGGGGGGAGAATAAGTCGTGAAATTTTTTACTCTTTAAATCGATAGAGGAGTTCAAGACGATCATTTTTTGCCCACGCACCATGGGTCAAATCGGTTACCTGGCGGTGGGATGGGCTGTGGAGGGTATGGGGGTACCCGTCGTCAAAATTTTTTATGCCATAAATCGATGGGGGTGATCAATTTGTGACTCAAAAACGTGGTTTAATGGTCAAATAGGTATGCATCTAAAGTTGCTACTTTTTGCATTCATCACTCTTCCGGTAGTTATGTATTACAGGTTACATCTTACTAGTTTAAGCTTTTGTTTATCATACAATGCATCATACCGTTCCTATTACATGAGCATTAAATGACCTGAAAACCATAATGCATGCCATGAATGTGATGCATGTTGCCTATTTACTTTAGATATCAATCCATGAATATTCTTGTCCGCTCCCGAATAAAACCACGGCAAGACGAAATGCCTAAATTATCGATGCAGCTCAACTGAAAACACGAGTCAGGACATGCTCTTTTTTCCAGGCGATAAGAGTGACTGTGTGACTTCCAAGTATGGGCTTAAATGGATTAGCGTGAAACGTTCCTTTGCCAAAACCAACACTACTTTTGTACATTGAATCGACTAAACGTGTTGAGTATGTAATTTCATACAGCTTATTTTACACTAGCATCAGAATTATCAACATGTTAAAAATTGACTAAAACTCTGCAAATTTGTATTTAATGTTTGGTTTTTTGACTTTCTACATTGCTGCTGTGTTATAAACTTCAAGATGATTTACCCACTCATACATCCATCCAGAACCAATCAAATTTTTCATACAATCCAGGCCTTGTCGATAAACTTATACTGAATTCAAAAAGACTTCAGCACTTCAGGGAGCACTTCAGGGAGCACTTCAGGGAGCACTTCAGCAAAACAAAGTTAGAGCGCAAATACGAAAAAGTGTCAAAACGTCATTGCCGTTAAACGGTGACCTTTGACCTCAAAATGACCTCAGATCTATGCGTTATGTTCATAAACGAGTCGAATGATATGTCACTTGACATATGTTCTCATTGAAAAAATTGACCTCATAACGGTTTCTAACGGTTGCCGTTGGCCTGGAGGGTTGAAAATCAATGGAGCCCGTCGCCATGAGCTTATAAACCCATTGCAAAAAAAAACAGTATTCAAAAATTCGGTTCCTCACGGACGGACGGACGGACCGGACACACAGATCGAAATTATAAGGTAGCACAGGTGCTTCCTAATAATGCACTCATATTATTGGAATGAAAAATTGGCTTTGCGAAATCACTATTTTCACTATCGATAAAAAATTCATTTCTGCGTTGTAAACATTATGACTCCGCTCTATCTTGTGTTCATGTTGAGATTAAAATATTATTGAAACAAAGCGAGCTAAAAAATGATGGATTATCTATTTACATCAGTCACTAGCCATAACAGTATACTTCTGAAAATTCTAATTTTTAATTAGTTTCGATCTACTTACCTCAACAAGGAAAATAACGTCGTGGTGTGGCATGTTCTTTAGCACATGTCCATCAGTCCTTACTACATTTCTCAAAATCAAAATTTAATTTTCTACCCAAGCCAACTTAAAAATTCAAGCTTCCACACGCATGTGACAAGTGATATATCATTCGACTAGTCTCTGAACATGATACATAAGTCTAGGGCCACTTGGAGGTCAAAGGTTACTGTTTCACAGTTATAGAATATTTACAAAGAGAATTTACCGGTTCGGCAAGTGAGACCTCTCATGCATAAACCAACTCGTATGAAATAATTATTTCATAAGAATTAAATAAGGACTTTTTATCACAGGATTCTGTAGGCATGTGTATTCATTTAGATATTTTATTGCTGTCTTCAACAATAGCATCCATGGTATCTTGTCGGTGTACCGGAATACTTGCGCAGCTACAAATGCACTTGTTCCATAATATGCCAACCTGTCCCAATGGGACATTACGACTCTCATTGTTATAGTTTCTACTTTTGCATGATATTAATGATAAGCATTGTTTAATGTTGACGACGATAAGGCTCAAGTAATGAAGCAATTACCACGTTGCTTCACACATCTTGTCTTTGTTCTCATTCCTCCTGTGACCTTTTGTGTGCAGCCATAGCCAACCAGACACAAAAATGTTCAACAGCAGCAGATGATCTAGCGCAACAAGTGTTTGTGAAATGGAAACATGTTGTCCATCAACATGTGCAAAAAGTGAGAAAAAATGTATAAAAATATAACCAGTCACATAAATAAGATATACACATACTTCTCGGACCCACTGATTTAAATTTAAAAAAAAATCATTTGGCTATTTTAAAAGAAATTTTCAAGTATAAAGTTTTATCACAATGGATCCTGGCGGTGGAGATGGCAATAAAGAGAAACAGTCGAGTATACAGTTAGAGGCGGTTTTGCTGGGGGACATTGCAGTTGGCAAGTCCTGCCTAATGAACCGATTCGCTGGGAACCGTATCGACCTCGATTTCGATTACACGATAGGGGTGGACTCTGTGGAAAAGAAGCTCACTTATCAGGACCAAGATTATACGATACTGGTGGGTGGATTTAATGGGTCGTGCTAACAAATAAAAACCACTTTTACATTGTTAAATAATTTTTTTTTAAAAATTATGATGGACTTTTAATTGTTAATTTTAGGTCTGGGAGACGACTCGTCAAGAGCGCTTCCAGTCACTTGTCGCTCCCTACTACCGCCGAAGCGACTTTTGTTTACTGACCTTCAGTCTGGACTACCCCGCGTCCTGGACCAACCTGAGCACCTGGCACCAAAGGTTCCTCTACCACACGGGCGTGGACGACGACTTTCCCTTCATCGTCATCGGCAACAAGGTGGACATTGAGGAAAGTCGGCGGAAGGTGTCTTTCGAACAGGCCAAACGCTGGGCCGACTCCAACAAAATGTCTTACATCGAGACGAGTGCCATGGACGGGACCAACGTCCACGAGGCCTTTGCCAAGGGGATCGAGCTGTGGAGAGAGAAAAACTTGAGATTAGTGGAGCGGAAAGGGGGTCAGAGTGGAGGGGGCGAGGGAGGTGGATTTGGAAGGGATCCAAGTGGCAATAGTACCGTCCCGGTTAGCTCAAATGCTAATCTCAGGGGAGGGCAAGAGAAAAGCTGTTGCTCTTTTTGATGTTGGAGGGAGGGAGGAAGGAAGGGAGGAGGGGATGACTACTGTTTGCTGTCGAGAGACGGAGGGATCTGGAGGTGGCTTACCTTACGGTAATTATAATATCAGCCATTTAAATGATTTAGAGAACTGGGCCGTTGTATTAGCTGAGTAGTTAGGCAAAAAATGTGAACGTTTTCAAGTTTTTACTTAAGTAAACTATCAAGTAAAGCCATAATAATGGCAACTTAACAATTTTTTCGATATGAGTACATGAACATGAATGTAGTGAAACGTTAATTAAAGTTAATTGTAATTCGAGATATAAAATTTTTGTGCCTCTTTCTACAGTTACTACTGCTGATATATGCTGTCGATTTTTTTCTGCCTTTCCTGCTCCCCTGCCAATAATATAATTATTTACAAAGTAGGAAGATTAAGATTATGAGTTTGGTTTTAATGATAATTATTTAATTAGTAGCGTTAATTCATTTTGAAGTATAAAATAATTTAATTCTCGAAGAATCAATAAAAATTTGTAAAATTAATTAAGCCTCACTTCTGAATCCTTCTGGCGACACCATTCTAATTTATAATCATTGGCCGAGCTCAGTTAAATGTTGATTGAAACGCTTTTCTTTTTGATGGAAAGTAAATTATTTAATTATGCTTGTAAATGTAAGATAATTTCATCCGTTCGTATTTGTCTTGTGACGCCAAGCAGTTGGTTCCAAAAGCCTTTTTTCATAATAAAATCAATGAAACTTCCGGTGGACCGATATCGAGAGAGAGAAAACTACGACGTAAGCTGTTATGAGCTTATCATATAATCATGACATCTCACAATCATTATCCCCGCTAATTATTCCATCTGAAAAATTTAATTTTCTCTCCAGGCCAACTTAAAAATTCAATTTGCCACGCGCCGAGATGGACTAGAGTTTCTTGGGATAGCAATGTTACAATTCTTATGGTCTGTCCTTCTACAACTTAAAATGTAACGAAAATTGTTAAATCTTTCGTGGAGAACGCTCCGGATAGTTTGCTACACCGATTTGTCAGCCAAGTTATGCAAAATGTTTTTTGAGCAGAGCCGCAAGATTAATTTCAAGCGATGAGCCCCTCCTCGATGTATGTTCAATATATGTTATGCTGCTTCGGCGAAAATTATTGATGGGTTATCCAACAGATAAGCTTTTTGATCGAATATATTTACATGGTCACGTATGTTCGCTGGCTGTTGTCTTGTCGAGATGGTAGCAGAATTTGGTCGTCATCAGCTATCTTTCCGCAGCAAATATTTCATAAAAATCAGATCCAAACTAGTAAGGTGTAAACCTTTAATATATAACTACCGGAATAGTCGTGCATGCCGAACAAACTTATTGTTATATGTATTTGACCATTAAACTAAGTCTAAATAATTCAAACTGAACATATCCACCGATTTGTGCAATAAATTTTTTTATGCATTGGAACCCCTATACATTCGAGACCCCCTCCCATCGCCAGGTCACCGATTTGACCCATGGTGCCTTGGCAAAAAATGTTCGTCTTGAACCCCTCTATTGATTCATACAATAAAAATTTTTTACTGCTTTGTCACCCCTACCACCCCAAAGACGTCGACCCCCCTACTTCCGGTCAATGACGAGCTGGATGGCTGAAATTCAATAGGGAACGTGGCCTTGGGCCAAGGTATCTCTATGCCAAATTTGAGCAAAATCGGTCAACGTGGAGGGAAGTTAGAGTGTTTACGGACAGACAGACAGACAGACAGACAGACAGACAGACGGACAGACAGACAAACAGATCAATCGCTATAACTACCTTTCAAGCATTTCATGCTTCCGGTAGTTAATAACAGTATTAAGTAACTGCAGCTTTGTGATCACAGTTTTAGACGTGTTCACGATTTACGACACAATTTCAAAAATAGAAACATTAGTTTCCATGATCGTCCTCTGGATCGTGTTTTAAAATGTGGCAAATTTTAAAGCACGTCGAGAAACCATTCGTTGCCTTGCTAGTAATATTTGTGCTGGCAATCAAGCATACAAATTCACATTTCGTCACAAAGTTGAGTCGGGAATTTTCAAAAGTGGCTCTGCAGGATATCTTCTCAGTTCTCAATTCCAACGTTGATCGCTATGAAATATCCCTTCATTCGTTTGGAAACGATGACATGAGTTTTGAATCGGCTCAAATTCGATGTATTGTATTCCAAAAAGGCTACCGGAAGCCAATTGGAAGATGGTTTCCCTTCCGTCACACCCAACCGCATCACTTAGTCCTGTTTCCCCTCAACGAAAATGTAACGAGACAATTTGATATACTTGTTACCTACTGGCATGTTCTAATGCATCCCCATTCCATTCTTCTAAGTATTGAATGTGGAATCGTGTCGGAAGTGCCATTCATTATCCCGGACATACGAAACTTCCCAGCAATAAAACTGGTTCTAAAGTTTAAAATCTTTACAAGTATAAAGATGGTAACGTATCATTTGATGGTTTGCAGCTTCTTCTGCTCTCCCGGAGCATTTTATAAAGTGCTGGGTGCAAATGTCACGGCGGTACTCTTAAACCCATTGCTATTCCACCAAAGGCACTTTGCTAACTCCAAAAGCCGAACAATTGACACCGTAGTATCCCTTCTATACGATAACGTTGAGCAGAACGAAATCATCCAACAAAACCCGTTTACTTGTAACCGATATCTATTTAATTCAACAAACTTTCGATTTTGCAATCCCGGCATTTTGACGGCTACTTTGGCTTCACAAATCCATAATTTTTCCATGCACGTAGTGAACGGCAGGAATGTAACTGAGTATTTTGCAACTAATCTCGGCTTGACCGGACAATTTATGATTATGGACATGTCACCTGTTGACTTTCACAAAGCGTCCCTAGCAGTACACTATGATATATTCTCCGGTATCTATCATTTTATGAACAATAAGTGGGCCGTCATTTATTGTCTTGACACCCGAAAACTTAAACACGATAAAATGATCGACACCTTGGTCTGGATAGAGGCATTTGAAATTGAAGCCTGGCTTCTTATTCTTGGAACTATTCTTGTGTTTTTTGAGTTTGAAAAGCAAACTTTCCGTTATTGCAGAGTATCGAATATTACACGACTGTTGGATCTGTTTGCGGTTATGATCGGAAATTCAATGCCATTCTATTTGGAAAAATTCAAACAAGTTGTTGCAATACAGTTTCTTGGTTTCCTTATTTGCAATTGGTATGGCAATGGTGTCGTAAGCACATTGACTGTGTATCGGCCTCCAATACCGTTTGAATCCCTGAGAAGCTTGCTTGAAAACGGGTACAAGATTCTTTGGGATAACCCGTTCTTACACTCACCGTCGCAACAATATTCAGCTAATTTGCTAATATTCGAAAAATGCTGAACATGCTTAATGAAAGCTTTTTCGTCATTAAAAATGAAAGTGGCTCAACGGATAGCTACCCAAAATATCTCATGAACAAATGTGCTGCTCTTTCCGACAATTCCCAGCTTTACGATAATTTATTGGCATTCGAGGCTAAAATTAGGAATAACTCTGCTGATAACAGTAACGTACAATGTTTTGGCCTTCTGAAGGACTATTTATCGGAAAATTATTGGTTCACACAATTGTACACTGTCAACCGATACTGGCTATTTCAGACTCTCTCAAGACTTGCTCAAACTGGATTACTTGACAAGTGGAACACTTGGAGAAGTTTGGCGTTCAGGCTTGCTGGAAAGCTTCCGCTGGAAGATCCCAACCCAAACCCTGCGACACAAAAGGGTGAACAACTCGGTATTTCCGGATTCTGGGGCATTCTTGCGATTGCTTGCCCTGAGTGGACGGCGAGTATAATTCTATTTTTAATGGAGTTGAAGATCAGCGGTCGGCGTAATTTATTATGTCGAGCTTTGGTGTTCTGTTGGAAATTTCCGAGTAGGACGTGCAACTGGTTGGCTTACGTCCTTCTTAGATTGCATTTCTCAGTCGTCAAAACAGTTTGCTCTGCTGGGGTAATTCAACATAATCGCAGGAAACCCCAAATTATATTTGTTAGACAATTACGCTCATAACGTAAATCGAGAAAATTATTTGCAATATTTTTGCGAGGTCATTGCTGCCATGATGGAATATATGCAAAAAGGAATAGCCGCTTCAGGATGTATTTATAATCGTAGGATGTATTGGCAACAAAATTTATTTCCAGTTGTTGTTAATCGGACAAATAAAGCATGCGCATCTGAAGATCGTTTCTATTGTCATTGATGTTAGTTTAGCAATCCCAAAAATTAATATGCATTGCCTGTGTTATTTCAAGAAGTTGAAGAGAGGATGAGACGTTTAGATAAATAGAGCTGATATTCCGAAACCTGGTTAGCGTGTAAAACATTAACAAAACAAAGAAATTGTACTAATTTTGGTGATTTTTGAAACAAAATACAAACAATAAGTAAGTTTGGGATTGAAAGTGCTTCATCCTGCTATTTCCCATATATTTCCAATAAAACGTAATATCACTTTTAAACATCAGTTGAGTTTTATCTATTAGTGTTGATTGAATGCAATTAATGAAATAACTAAATTCAAACTGGAAAGCTACAATTTTCTAAAACTTCAGTGCTTCCGACTACTTAACGATACTAATAATTTTTGTTAATTTTCAGGCTCTCAGTTTTTAATTAATATACTCGTTTAAATCCAAACTTGCATTAATATGTGATGAATGAAATTAAACGAACGAACACGTGCAACGTGCAAACACTCTCGCTTCCGTCTACTTACAGCCTTCATGATATTAGATAAGTATAAAATCAATACGTGCATCCGGGCACTTACTGGAACTATCTTGCACTTTAGAACGCAACATTTCTGGTTTCGATGCATAAGTAAAACATTTGGAGGACATATTTGAAATCAGCATGCACGGATTTCATATAAGGGAAACAAATTCAGGTTTGAGTTTCCAGTACTTCCAAAGATAATTGTAGTTGTATTTTGCGCTTTTCTCAGGACGCTCCAATATCTCGCCGTCAGTGGGTTTACTACAGTTAAACAACCGACAGCACTATTATTACATGACGTTTTTACGTCATTCACTTTTTGCACGCAGCTATAGAAGCCACCATTATCTTCGATGTTGAGTGACTCGGAATCTCCAAGATTGGGTCAAAAGGAAGCTGAAAAGCAGCAGGACGTGCTGATTGTTTTGCTGGAGGCGTAAATATATTGTTAATCATCCCCTGAGATATATGCAACTAAGGACTTTAATGAAACATGTATGTAATATTTAATACGAAGAAGTGTTAACTTTCATGATTATCAATTAAGTAGGGTATGTCATTCTGAAGGTAGTGTTTTACTGTAGCGCAAGTTTAACTAGTTAAAAGTTACAATAGTTATTGCCTTTAATAAACAAATATGCATTGAAAATCACAATTTGCGTGAATATCATCGCTTCTAGCTGAAAAAATCATTACTGACGTAAAAATAAATGTAATGTAAATTAATTACGAAATATGTGACATTTACTTCACACGCTTATCTCACGGTACTTAAAATCAGCCATTTAAATCATTTCGTTAATCGTGCCGTTGTATTTTTGAGCATTTATTTTTTTAAAGTGAACGTGTTCTAGTTTTTACTCAAGTAAGCCATCAAGTAAGGCCACAGTTATGGCATGACAGTTTAACATTTTTACGATATAAATACATGAATGGCATGGAATGTTAATTAAAGTTAACCGGATAATTAGCGATATAAAAATATATATGCCTTTTTCTACCGTTCCTGCTGCTGCTATATGCTGTAGATATTTTTTTCTGTATTTCCACCTTCCTGCTCGTCCCCCTATAATTAATTACAAGTAGGAAGATTTAGATGACGAGTTTGATTTTAATGATAATTACGTTAATTAATACAGTTCATTCGGTCTGGAGTATTCAACAAATTTAATTCTGGAAGATTCAATAAACATCTGTAAAATAAATCATTACTCCTAAATCCTTCAGACCACTCTAATTTGTAACTATTGATCGCCCTTTGGTCAATGTTAATGTACTATTAATCTTCTGAAGGAAAGCAACATTCAAGTCCTGTTCGTTACTGCAAAAAATCATTTCGTCGTATTTATCATTATAATTATTTGAAAGTTGCATATTACCTCAAAGTCAGAGCATTTTCAAGTCTGACTCAAACTTTTAAATTCTGATTCTTCATTCAAATCAGATAATTATTTCTGTCATCCAACTTAATTACGTTGCGAACAATTACAATGCAAGCATATTTTTTAACTATTCCGGACATTAAAAAAAATAACTTGATTTTCTGACGGCATCTACATGATAAAGATTATATATCTTTCCACCTGCCGAAATGTTATTTTAATTTTGCATTTTAAAATTTTTTACATTACGAGCAAAAACCTAAGTCCATAAAATATATACATTTTAATATTATTATTGCATTGCACGGATAGGCACACTTACTCTATATACCCATAAGGAATACTTTTCAAATTCTAATAATCGACCAATAAGCACCATAGTACAGTATGGCCCGCGGTATTCCGGCATGACCGCGTATTTCAATAAATATCCATTCGCCTGCAACGGAGTTTTGTCCCGGACAAACGTGTTCCACACATTCCAATATTGCAACGAAAATTTAATGGATGCCGCACTTCTTGCAATAGCACACAATTTCTCCGTTAACATATTTAATTGGAATTTTGAATATTCTTAACGACAGCTTTCTAAATATAAACAACCGCACTGACAATATTACTCGTTATCTAACACAAAAGTTTGTTCGCGTAGTGACTGCACACAATTTTTACAACATAGTATTTTATCATCAGAGTAAAATTCGCAAACTAACTAATGAAAGCAATTCTCTGCAATGATATCCCCTACTGAAAGATTACTTAAGGGTTAGGCATTTATTTGCTGAAATATACACTGTTAACAGACACTGGTTATTTCAAACATACTCTCGAATTCAGCAAGCCGGATTGCCCGGTCAGTGGGATGAGTGGAGTGGCTTAGCGTACAGATTGAATCATAGTTTAGCTTTACAAAATCCTAGGCAAACACCGGCTATTCAGTGGGTTGGTGACCAGATTCGAATTTCCAGCTTCTTGGGCATTCTCGCGATTGCTTGCACAGCTTACTTGGGCAGTGTCTTTATATTTGCAATGGAGTTGAAGATGAAGGGCTTGTGGAGGTTAGTGAAACGTGCGTTCCGCAATTGTGTACGATATCTTGGGATATCATATAATTGGTTTATGTACGCTATCATTAGATTCCTGGCAAAAATGGCGTGTGCCCCAAGGATAGTTGTCTTGGGCGAAGGGGAACATGAAGTTATCATTGTTCGACCCACACTGCGGTTTTGTTTAACAATATGAACGCACCTAACTCCATCAGGTAGATTTGGTAACCTAACGTAACCTAACGACAATTTAATTAAGCCTTTTGTGTGTCTGTCTGTATACGTTAACTGTCAACGCACACCATTGTCTCAATAAAATGAAACGCGACTCAAAGTTGAAAGTAGGACAATATTTGTAATAAACTAAAACTAATACAATCAGTCACACTGCTTGAGTGCTATTGGGTCTTGCTTAAATATAGAATTACTTCGTTATAAAAAAAACTCGTGTTATGATATACTTAGATGTGACTGAATAAAGCATTAAAATTTACATAGCTGCCATCATTTGCAGCTGCACGCCGTAGCTTTTGTTCCGGATTATTGCCGGTTTGATAAATATTTCGTGCTAATTAGATGTCATGAGAGCAAATGAAAACGAAATGCCTAGGTGCAAGAAAGCGGACACTTTTCCTCTCAATAATGGATACGAGTTTCCATAACACTCTTGTTTTTCTGTGCGACATACTATTTACCATGCTTTCTCCATTTTCACCGAAACCTCAATTTCCCATTTTTAACAACGGTAAGTGTAATTAATTGCAACTTAGCTATCGGATGACTGCATTGAATGCAACCATTGCAGGCAAAAATTAATTCATGCATTTGGTTTACTTTGAATGATTGATATTTCGTTAAATTGCTTACAGAAGGAAAATAAAAAAGAAGGAATTTGTGTTTTTGTAGTGCCACGTGATATTGTAAAAATATAACGTAATGTAATTGCCAAAGTGATTGATATTTCATCGAGGAAGTACATACTGTCCCATGCTCAGATACTAAGAACTTAATTAGCTTGTTGGACACTATACAATCTACATTCCATTTCCGACCAGCTTCCAATACAGAACGTTTAGTTGGATATGTATCGTCAGAAGTCATGGCACCTACATAACCATTCCCACTTCTCCGCTGAATAAATTGTATTGGTCAATTTTATTGATTGATTTTATTTGAAAAAGTGAGCATTTTCTCGTTTTAATTAGACATCTCTTGTAAGGTTTTAATAATGGTAAGTTGGTTATAATAATAACTTTTGTCGATGTGAAGACATTAATGGAAAGGAACATCAACTATAAATAACTGTAATCTGTGATATAAAAACGCGCGTCATTTCTCCAGCACTGCTGTTGAACTGACATTGCTATTTGTTGTCCCCATTTCCTGACCATCTGCCTATAAAGAATTAACTAAAGAAAATGAAAACATAAAAATTATGAGTTCCAATTTATTGATAGCATCTTCAAGATAATAATGTCATGCATTAGCCGAGTTCTATCCTCTATCCAGAATTAAAAAATCGATACTACACGCGCCGTGGTGACGGATGTTCAATAGAAGCTGCGCTACCTCAGCTCCTAATTTTGAAAATGGAAACTGAGTGCTGTTTTCGGGTAGTCTTTCACATCCAAGTGTTCAGCTTAGCTAAATGTAATGTTCTGTTCAAAGCACATTAAGTACAGGAGCATTTGCCAATATGTTCTGGAGATTTGTAGAGTTTCGGGGCATTACTCATCTCCAGGATTCGTTACATACATACTGTGCATCTTGAGAAGCAACATAAATTGTATGTGGCATAATACATATACGAAGGAAATAATATTACACGTAGTTATGATGGTATTGTCACATAGATTTAAAATGCATGGGTAAAGTGTGATGTGCTTTATCCATACTCTATCCATCCTGATACGAAATTGATACTCCACGTGAGGAGGTGAGCGATAAATGTTGAGAAAAAACTACCCGAACTTCATATTTCAATTAAACTTATGGGAAAACGATCGCCCAAAATGACAGTTCCATGTAGTTTTCTGTGGCTATCTTGATGGATCAGCAACGTAGAGTTTTCAGAGCAAACTTAAAGCTTACATATATACCCGGGTGTTACTGTTGGATGTAAAATATTTTATCCAACATTCTTTGTTCAAGAAAGTTTCTTGATTTCATAGGCAACAAAATATATCATGTTCTACTGTTGAATAGATACATTTTCTTAATCGTAGTTTGTAAACTGTATTTCTGATTCTCAAAAAATCGCTTTCAATCTATCTTCCCGCTGAAAATTATGTTCTATTAACAACAAAGTGCTTCAGGCTTGAAGTTTATATTTTTTAAATATAATATATTACACGTGGAAAATTGTGCCTAAGAAATAATAATATAATATTCACGAGCAGCTTACTGGCGAGATTCAATGCATGAGGAATGTACGTTGTGCCTCCCTTATCCAGCACAACTATAAGAAATCAATACTCCACGTGCCGAGGTGAGAGATATTTTCGGCGATGAACTACCTATGAGCAGGTATTGACATAACCGGAAGGTGATATCTGAGCATGATAGAAACAATTCCCCTTCCGCACACGAAGGAAGTATACATATGTGGAAACTCATTGATCACTTGATTTGACCTCTGACCCCTCATTTACGGGCGCAGTGGGTCAAAATGTCTGAAAAAGTGGTCACGGCAGATCCGCTCTACAGCGAAAAGTTCTAAAGATAGCGGCCCAAACTTTCTTGCACTAGAATCAGCATGAAAAAGTCGAAATAGTACTACTCTTCGATTTTTGAATTTGGTCTAAATAGACCAAATTCAAATATATTCATTATTATTACGAATCATGAAGTCATAGTATTCCCATTCAGTAATAGTCTAAAAACAATATCAGCAGGATTGATGACGACAGTGAATACATTTGTAACATGCGAAAGCCAGAACACGAAAATATGGCCCTTAAAATATTTTTATTCGTCCGTTTCAGAACTGTAACTCCAAGGTGTAGGTTCGGACATTTCAAATCGACTTTTATCGAATAAAATAGACTAAATTCAAAAATCGAAGAGAAGTACTATTTCGACTTTTTCATGCTGATTCTAGTGCAAGAAAGTTTGGGCCGCTATCTTTAGAACTTTTCGCTGTAGAGCGGATCTGCCGTGACCACTTTTTCAGACATTTTGACCCACTGCGCTCGTAAATGAGGGGTCAGAGGTCAAATCAAGTGATCAATGAGTTTCCACATCTGTATACTTCCTTCGTGTGCGGAAGGGGAATTGTTTCTATCATGCTCAGGTATTACCTTCCGGTTATGTAAATACCTGCTCTTAAATCCTCATCCAATTTAATTTGGAAAGTGAATATTTTAAGTGTCAGTTCCAGGCAGTTTTCCACATCCATTTTCTCAGCTTGCTCAGTAGCAGCTTGTATGTAAGATAATCGGAACATATACATAGAACTAGGACGGGTGTAAACCCGAATTACAAAACTACCGGAAGTCTTATGTGTGCAGATTTGAGTACTAAATCACATATTTCATCTCCAAAGATGATAATCTTAACGTATCTGTCAATTCATATTTTTGCCCCTTTGCCCACTAACACATTCGCGGAGCCACAGCTCGCACAGTTTTAAGAATTGACACATGGTTTGAATGCAAAAAATGATCAGAATAAAATTGTCTATCCGATAAGCCAATAAAAGACTTTTGCCCATAAGGATGCATGGGGGACCTTACCCCCCACCGTTCCCCTGAGGTTGGGCCCCGGAGCCCCAAAATCAATACCGAATTTTTGAATGACCTGAGGTACCTCTATGCAAAGTTTGAATCAAATCAGTCAACGTGGAGGAAAGTTATAGTGTTTACAGACAAACAGATTAACAGACACACAGACAGACAAACAGAAGAATCGCAACTAGGACGGGTGTAAACCCGAATTAGAAAACTACCGGAAGTCTGACGTGTGCAATCTGAGTAATAAAGCACATTTTTCATCTCCCAACGCGCTAAACTTGACTTTTCTCTCAATTAACTTTTTGCCCCTTAGTCCACCCACACTTTACCGGAGCTGGAGCCACAGCTCCTACAGTTGTGAGAATTGACACATAGTGTGGTGACAAGAAATGATCAGCATAAAATTCTCTATCTGATAAGCCAATAAAAAATTTTGCCCATAAGAATGTATGGGGGACCTTACCCCCCACCGTTCCCCCTGGGGTGGGCTCCGGAGGCCCAAAACCAATACCGAATTTTCTTATGACCTGATGTACCTCTATACAAAATTTGAGCAAAATCCGTCAACGTTAACAAAAGTTACAGTGTGTACAGGCTTACGGACACAGACACACAGACAGACAAACAGAACAATCTCAATAACTACCTATATAAGCATTTCATGCTTCCGGTAGTTAATAATGTATGGCTCGGGCATTACTCTACACTGAAAGTTAAGAGCTATTCCGGGTATCGCGGTTGAGTAACTCCATATATTATCTACATTAAAAGGAACTAACTTTTTATAAATTAAAACTGATTCCATATTTGGAATCTCCGAGAAAAACTAGGTTGGATATACATAGGACACCGTTTGAAAAATGTATATAAAGGGGTAAGATGAGATAACATGACCTTGCGGTGGATACCACTTTATTTCAACATGGATGGTCCAATTGAGCTGAAATTTGGCATGCACATTCCTTGAATGTCCCTTCTCGGTGTTCCGGTTAGAAATACTGGAATTATTATACCATATCACAGAAAACGTTGTTATATTTTGTACGTACAGATTCTTGAATATCCCAAGTTACCCACATTGTACAAATCACCCGTTCCCAGTGACATGATTTAAAAATTCCAATATTTCTTCCCGGAACACCGAGAAGGGACATTCAAGGAATGTGCATGCCAAATTTCAGCTCAATTGGACCATCCATGTTGAAATAAAGTGGTATCCACCGCAAGGTCATGTTATATCATCTTACCCCTTTATATACATTTTTCAAACGGTGTCCTATGTATATCCTACCTAGTTTTTCTCGGAGATTCCAAATATGGAATCAGTTTTTAATTTATAAAAAGTTAGTTCCTTTGAATGTAGATAATATATGGAGTTACTCGGTTATGAAATTTTATTGATTGAATACCAAGGGCTGAGAATATTCGACGAAAAATTTCTGACGAGTCTTTCGCGTCCCAGTATTTAAGCAGTGTTGCTGGACTTTTTTGCAAAAAAATCCACCAGACTTCTATTAGACTGAGCTCCAGAAGGAAAAAACAACGCCGTTAAGTGGGATATACATAACATATTTGCACCATACTTTATCGCCGCTGATATTACATGTCAAAGATTTAATTTTCTATCTAGGCCAGCTTACAAACTCAATTTTCGGCGCGCCGAAATGGATTACAGTTTTTCTGGACAGCAATATTAAAATTCGGATTGTCTGTCTCTGTTTCTCTTAAGTAGGAGAGAATATTGCTAACTCTCGTCGGGCGGGATCTACTCGGATATGCCCGTCACGTTATGCAAAATAATGCAACCAGAGCCGAGAGATACATTGACGTAAGCCGATGTGTCATTTTTTATTAATTACTGGTAATCCAACAAAAACGTATTTATTGTATGGATCCTTTACAAAGACTTATAAATCCTTATATATATATACGTGTTCACGAATGTAACCAAGTTGTGCAGGCCGAAATATAGCAAGAAGTTCAGAACCTACAGCATCTCTGCAGTATCTCCATCCTCTCAAACCAACCTCCGCAGAAATGAAAACTGGAAAATAAACTCAAATCAAACATGGGGACGAATCTAATCAACTTAGGACAACGGGTAATACATTTACTGATAATAATTGCAATTACGATTAAGCATGCGACGTCCGTACTTGGACACAGAAATGTCACAACGACACTCTCAGGAGATTCATCTCAAATTGAAAGAACACATGATCGTTCGAATAATCATTCATTCCAATTCATTCGAAACGATGAACATGAGCTTCCGATTGTGTTTGTCGCCAATAAATTCTCTCGGTGCATGCTGATTCGCGCCAAGATCTATGAGAGCTTAGGCATAGACAGACGGGTTTCCCCGTTTCGGACACCTCAACATCCTCCATGGGTGTTCTGTTTCCCTCAAGATTAATTCCACAAGGATCAGGCTTGGCACGTATAGTTAGCGTCCAAGCATTTCTAATCCCCCTTGC
>CM023199.3:6032937-6076069 GCA_004115045.4 Sinella curviseta | reverse complement strand
TGCTATTGCACAGAAATTTGCTAATAACTTGAGTCGAGAAGCATTTTAACATCGAAGATGGGAAAGTACTTATATTAAATTTTTTGACAGCATTCATCCTTTATCCTTACCGACTCCTCTATCTTACAAGTTTGTTAGTCAGTATTGCCTAGTAATACGCTCACAATGAGATGAATAAATACACGTCTACTGCAGAAATTTAATGTAGTAGATTAAACATGACGCTATCCTGAATCGTGATGCGCTTCGTCAGCAACGATTGGAATGTAATGGTAATTCAATACAATTCGAAGGAAATTAAATACGGACATGAGATGCTGAAATGAGATGTTCTGGATTTTTTTTTACTATTCAGGTGATTCAATTTCGACTTTGTTATTATCTTCATTTAGTTATTAATCATCCAATTGTACTAGGAATGGATAGGGGATACTCTGCTTCCACACATTCTGGTTGGCGCCGTCATCCGATAAATTGTAACTGGAGAGCGGGTCTCCTTTCAAAACTTTACTTGGCGATTGCAAAAACCACATCCTGTGCGGTAGTGCTTACTCAAGTGGCGCACAGGTCAGGGCAAATATTCTCAAATCAGTACTTGAAGAAATTCATAAATTAGTTTACGTTCCAATCGAATTTATCAGATCATGTGGAAATCATTATATGTTGCTAATATTTATAAGAGTACGTATAATTATGTTTTGGAATGCCATTCCAAAAAGCTATTTTAGCATTAGTTCACTAACGTTGTTCAAGTCCGAATACCCTCTCGACGTATGGTAAATCAACTAAAAGCACTGCTTACTTGTGCCCTTCAAAAATGTGCACACGTCGCCTCTACTTGTTTTATAAACATTAGCATTTAAATTAACTTACACCACGAGTATAAATTAGGGACACCATGTGCAGTTCATTTAGCATTGTACCAGCGTCACAAATTTGATGATTCATAGTAGAAGAGTAGAACGCAGATTAGTTTAAATTGTTACTAGTAGTTATGGCTATAAAAAATAATAAACTATTATTTTGCGTTCTTTGATACAAATATAAATATATCAAATGCGTGTCGTTAGTTACATATTGCATTTATTTTTCTCATATATACCTCTTTAGGAGAGTTTTTCATTGAATCAGATGTTATCTTAATAAAACTATTTAATTTGTTGGGACTGTTCTAAGTTACATCTGCATAGCTGAAACGATTTGTCATCCTTCGACCATTACATTTAAATACGTGGTTGGATTCACTTTAAATATATAATTAGTTGACATGTTAGTGTCAAGACCTTCAGCGTCGGGGTCAGGACCAGTCACATATAATGATCAAATTAATAGAAAGGTTTACTGTTACCGACAACTCACTGAATCACTCATTGCCGTGCCAGTATGAATTGTTCAAGCATCATTTCTCTCAACTTTTCCCAAACTAAATGAAAATGACCGTCCCCGTGGATATTGCGATCGTCTAGATTGATTTTACATTATTTTATTTATTTATTTATTCAATAGTGAAGGTAAATAAATTATTTGTTCGGGGTTATATTTACTGTTGAGACATTAAGTATTTTTTCCGACTTAATTACCTCAGTTAACTTGTTGGTAAGCAAAACATTAATTTCCTTAATTACACCGGAAATGGTTTCTTTGAAGTCATCCACAGTTTTTCCTTTTCCTTCCCGATACCACTCCTTACCCCCATCCTTAACGTCCCTTGGATGGTTCCAATTTTTAAGCTGTGCGAATATTATTGCCTCCGTCCAGCAGTGGTGCGGTGTCTTGAAACTTTTGACTTTCTCATATTCTTCACCATTTGAATTTGCTGACTGCTTTATTCTCCTATCAGGAAGTTTCACAGTCCGGCCGATTTTATACAAATGTTCGTGATAACCGTCTTTAGTTGCATTAGCAATCTTGTAAATATAAATATATCCAGACCCGTCTTCTGGGGTTGAGCCTAAATCACAAATCATAAAATGACATAGGAGTTGATTGCAGCGTAATATTTTGAATTTAATTTGGGACACTGACCCGCCATAAACGTCGCAAGTGCATCAAATGTCATCCATTTGTTGCTTCTGTAGTCATAGGCGGGACTTGGTTTGAATACGGTTTTTACACTCTTTGAAGTTGCAGGTGCTTTCTTGAGCTCATTTTTCACAACCGTTATCCATTTATTTCTCCTCTTTCGCCAACCATTTTCTCCCATTGAAATGCTGGACCAGTCAATCAGTTTTCTGTTTGCAAGATGGAAATAACAGTTGACGTTTATAAACGGTAGTTCTAGACAGCCTTCAGCCTTGCCATCGTCTTCCTTAGGCGGACATTGACTACCACCTTGTGTACCGTGCTGCAGAATGATCAGTTTGTTTTCCTTCTATCAACAAAAATATATCACTGCTACATGGCAGGCAGTAAAAATTATAATTCAGTAATTCATTTACTACTTACTCTTTCGTCTTCTGGCACAGCTCTATGAATTCTTTCCGATGCATCCCCAATAAAAATAAATGCTAGTTTGGAATAGTGCTTGCACAAATACCGTACGAGAAACCTGGTGAAGTAACACAAGTCCTCTAGGTATTGGTGTTGGCCATTACTGTCCTTCACAGTGAAAAGCCGTGAGTTGATCAGCAGAACATCTGAAATTAAGAAAAAAATGACGCGTGTCGCAAAAGTTGATTGCACAAATATGTGCAGAATACAATAAATTTAATTCGTTACTAGAAACTACCTTGTTTGTCCCATATCCTCAGACCGCCGGCACCTATGCTTTTACTCATATCTGCTTCTGAAATTACAAACGGTGGTTCCGGTTGGGACTTGTCCGTCCAATTTAGATCAAAATGTAATGACTTTACGAGTTTTTGTGCGGAGCAGCACGGACCGTTTTTACTTTGCACATGATCAAATTTGGGAAATGAGTCGTCCCCGACAATGACGACTCGGACATCGTTGATACTGCGCTTCTTCATGAATTCAAATATGTCCAAAGGCTTGTCAACGCCGCTGACAAATCCGTACATCTATTGAATCAAACATATTATTACTGTTGAGAATCTTGGAATATGTTTTGACAATATCCAGCCAGGCAGTGCTTCCAAATATTACATCTATCTTACCTCAATGAGGTAAACAAAAAACTGAAACGCATGTACGTTTTCTTCCTTCCGGTAACTGCCAGATCCAAATTCATCAAAGAATTTTGCAACTCCGCTCTTTATGACGTCGGATTTCTGTAGTCATTTCTTTTCATTAAACAGAGGAAGACGAGTAATATTAATTAGCGTTTATTCTATTCGTATTTGGCTTACATGGCTTGGCTCGGGCTCATAAGCAAATGAGCTGGCTATTGCGGCCAAATATGACTGTACATTTTTGGCAAATTTCTTCTCTTTTTCCGCTTGAGTCGCAAATGCAAACAGTGACGGGAAAACCTCTGAAAACTTGGGTCCAGATACCTCCTGTCCAACCACATTGCATTCATCTATAGCTAATTTTGATTTTCCCTTGGATTTCACCTCTGACACACATTTCACATTTTTAACAGATTTCTTAATCACTTTGGTTTTAGGGGCTACTATACTGTCCGATCCACTTTCGAATTTTGTGCAAATTTTATCACCCACCACATCACTCGCCCCGGGTGCATCTATTTTACTATGTACCCCTTTATAAACCTGACTAACAGCGTCATCAAGCTTACTAATATTTGCCGCAGCTATCGCAAAGAACTCGTGCACCATTTTGGAGATTTTGTGTGATTAGAATCACGGCGAGTAACAGGATGAAACAATTAATTGGAAGTGAATGGCCTCAGTTCACTGTAGAGGGTGTTTGGTACACGGAATCAGAATAGCGAAAGAGTCACAGACAGTTGGTTCCACTATGACGGTCTGCTGACAACTAATTCATTCTCGTTGGTATTGCCACATCGTGTTACTTATTTGCTGGTCATAAACTCATTTTAAGTGTTATTGTACTCCAACATCGAACGTTTTATTATCTATATTCATGTTGTACAATCATGTGGATTACCTCATCACATTCTGACTCCGTCGAAATAAAGGAACATCAATCTCATATTTTCTGTTACAAAAGTGGAGGTGATCTTGTCATATCATGATAAATGAATCAGCACGAAAACACATTGTGGCTAATGTTGTCACTCATATATGATTAATGATACACGCTCTTTTATTCTCATTTGCTGCTTATCTTATCACGGCCGAATGGTTCGAGGCATATTAACCTACAATGCGGCAAGAAACCATGACAAATGCGTATTACGTTGTTTAGATGAATATGTTACGTTCTCATTTCCAGTACAATCGCCAGCAGCGTCGTTCGTTTAATATAATGTAATATCCCACACTGCTGATAACAAACAAGCTGAAAAGCCTTTTAATTGTGAACATACCAGAATGTGATAACCAGAGAGAAACAGAACGTAAGACACGTCAAGTAAACCATCAAAGCGTAATCTTTATATTATGCCAACCAAAAACATGTAAAGAGTTTCAAACGGATTGACCAGCCTAGCGTGCCAACGACATATGCGGAGGTTGAAAAAACGACGGAACAGTTAAGTTGAGCAAAAATGTACAGATGGTTTTTGATGCGGTGAGATAAGATTTTTGTCATCCAGTCAGTTTCAATTTGAGTGGGTCGCATTCAAAATTGCGGACAGCTCATCTTTTTCCTACTCCAGTGAGCAGGGAAAGGAAAAGCAGCTGCTTTAGCAACATCAACGTCTCGAAAAATAAGTATGACAAGCAGAAGTGAACATTTCTGATTTATTATCATGCCGTCTTGTAAGGCCATAAGAAGCAAAGGTTGACATTTTTCGATATATCAATATATAAATGGCATGGTTAACTATATGAAGGCTGTAAAAAGTAGTGAACGTTTAGTGTAATAATATAAATATTCGTTAAGTCATATAATTATCAACAATACCGACGACGACGATAGACGACGTCCGTTGTCCACTCTGTTCAACAGCATCACATAATTTTACAGCTTCAACATTGTTATCGTGATTTATGAATTTTCTAGTCATTCCCCCATTTAAAAATTCATTTTCTACATTCCACCGGAACATATCTTGTGATGTAACAATGTTACAGTAACATATCTTGTGCATGGAAATACTTACGCAGTATACAATTTTATTCTTTTTCCATTTCCATTTTAATTCAAAATGCATGAGCAAAGACTGCGGTGCCCTACTCACGTCGAGTTGTAAAAATCGATACTCCAGTCGCCAGAGGCGGTGAATATGCTTTCAGGAAAAACTACCCGAAAATGCATATCAAGGGATTCCTATTAACTTGATTCCTGTTCAATCAACATGTATGTTGCAGGAAGTTTTCAGTACTGTACGATATTCACGGCATGCAGTCAGTCTGGTCTCAGACCCCAAAATTGGGGTCAGGATCCCAAAGATGGGGTCCTCCAAAGACCCCAAAATTGGGTCCTCGGACCACAAAACTGGGGTCTTGGGCCACAATATTTATAAACTATTTGGGCCCAGCGTTATAAACTCTATGTAGACCCCAAAATTGGGGTCCAAATAAAAATTAATTTCGAAAAAAATCGAGTACCAAAAAATAGTATCGAGTAACAACAAATAAAAATTAAAATAAGAAAACTCATCAAAAATTAAAATTTTTCACCGTGACAATACAAAATTTCACCGTGCGCTTTCGGAGAAATTATAATTAATGCATTAAGTAATAATAAAATCATTTTCTTGAAAACGATTATAAATTAAATTATTCTGATTATTGCATAAATAGTAATTAATTAAGTACTTAATTAACAAAATAAGGTGTCAACATTAATGGTGAGTTTAGGCATTTTAAAAATATTTTCCTAAATGGACCCCAATATTGGGGTCCAAACCCCAAATATAGGTGTCCTGAACAACAAAAATGGGCGCTGGGACCCCATTATTGGGATCTCTTAGTCTGGTGAGTAAGTAGCGAAGATATTATTAGGATTATTTTTCCTGTTCGTTCGTATGCCCGCAAAATTAACACCCTACTTAAGGGAAATTATGTAGTTTAAAATTAACCGTATATTTTTTATTAAATAAAAATATGACTAAAGGGAATGTTTCGAAAATCGGTTGGTAGTTGTTATAGCCTCAAATTAAAAGTACTTTCAATTAATTTTTGGAAACTACATATAATACGTTATTTTCAAGGAAATACTACACTTTTGCATCCGTTACCAGTTTTATGATATTCGATGGCGAGATGCTAGACTAATTTAGAATTTCCGAAGACAATGCCATTTCTAACTTTCAAGTTAAATTGTTATTCCACCTTTAAACATTCCAGAAACTAGAGATGATTTTTTTTTAAATCCATTACATTTTCCAAAATTAACTGAAAGTGCCATTAATTTACGAAAATCGCGATCAGCTGCTTTTAAATACTTGTCTTTAAGCTCAGTTGAAGGTGGATGACAATGCCACGTGTTACATGATGTACAAAACGAAAGTAAACAACGTTTTGTCATTTCCTGGAACAGCTGCAGTGTATAAAATTCATGAATTACTAAATCATACACCGTAATTAATCTACACCAGCAATTAATTAGTATATTAAATGTTGGTGTCAAATCAAAAGGACCAAAAAATTTTTTTCCTGATATTAACTTAACTGAAGGAACTTAATTCACCATTACTTTTAATTTTTATATTTAATCCTTAAAATGTTTAATATTTCCAAAATAATGATTGAATTTGAAATCCCGAAACTAATAAATGCGCATATCAATTGTAAGCTATGCTACTTCATTCTATTTACTTAAAGTATTGCTTTACTTTATCACACTCAATACTGACTGCTCAGCATCAGCATTCCCATTGATTTGTCAACATGTCAAAATACTAATGACGTATATAATTTTAGTGTTTTTCTAACAAGAACTCTTGTTTGTTGAGTACAGTAGTTGAAGTGTACGTATAAGAAAGAATTTAAGTGGTTCTAGAACCAAATTTTAGATTCCCTTCATGAGGACCCCAATTTTGGCCTCCAGGTCCCAATTTTGGGGCCGGAGCCCATTTTTGGGGTCTCAGGGACCCATTTTTGGGGTCTTCGGAGGACCCCATTTTTGGGGCCCAAGACCACAATTTTGGGGTCTGAGACCAGATTGGCAGTGGAATAGCAACTGCTCCAAACATTACACCTGGGTCTAAGTTCCGAGCTCCTCCTAGTTTTTCGGTCAAGAAATTTTATTGATTTCCGACGAAATATATTTAAACAAGATTTGTAGCAAAAGTATTAGCTGTTATGGACAGAAATGTTTGCTACTTTAGGGAATGCATCCAGTGAATATGTCCGCGTATTTTGCTTAAACAACAGGCTTTTAAAAAGCTGGAAATTGTGCCAAATTTAGCATATCCACTGATTTTTAGCAGCGATAAAAGCTGGCATTATTTGTTTTATGGGCTATAATATTAAATGGTTTAAAGAAAGCATTAAATAAACGAACATACATGTACGAATACAAGCCTTCTTCATAATACGACAGGTAGCCATGCATATATACCAGAAACCTCCATTTCATTTTTAAAAATCAATCAAACTTCCGTTCCACTGAGCACAGAAATGAAAGTTTTCCTTCGAAATGTGATACATAGTGTGAGATATAGTTTACACTGCTACAGAAATGCTTACAAGAGGCTTATGATTCCAACTGCTCATTGGTCTTTGGTTTAATAGTGCAAAAATTATTTTGTATATAGCACTAAGCGAAATGATACTTCGGTAAAGAAATACACGTCCAGTTAGTTGGGCACATGAAGCTTTCCGGAAAACTTTACTCGAATTTTGAGAATCCTTAATCAAATAATTGCTATGCAGGACCAGACACTTTTGTGTATACAACGTATGTACATAAAAGATCATTTCAAAAGTGTGCATCCAGATCAAAGTCGGATTTAATTTAGAGAAACCGCGAGTCACTACTTGCAGGTAAAAACCAGAGGAATAAGCATTTTCCGTCTTTATTAACACAGTAATACAGTAACTTCTCAAAAAGAATGCAGACATGATTGAGCGCCGTTGGAACTGCAGCCTTTCCGTCTCTGTGTTACTCATAGTATTAAATTGGAAACAAGCGGACGGACACAACATTCGTTCGTACGAACCTGCATTAAGGCCACTATTTTCAAATTTGAACGTAAACTATAAACTTTTTGAAATAACCTTCGACCGGCACAGCAGACTGAAATGACTTTTAGCGAATTCGAGTTTTACACCAATTTGATCCTCCTTGAAAAAATTAGGAGATAGAAGGTGGTACAATCCTATGCAGTATATTTGTGCACAACGTTGGCAACAACTGACTTACAACAAGATGTAGCGATCCAAGGAAGAAAGAACATTCCAAGCTGCGATAACGTTGCTTGCATTCACTGCTAAAATGTAGAGCAATTCTACGTCGTCACATGATATTCCTTAACTTGATTTTTCCGGGAGATGCTTTTCAAATGCGTTCTATGAACCGGTGGTTGTGGTGTTCTTATAATGCTTAGTTCATTGCAAACAGGGGACAAAGGTTTCAAGATCGCAAAAGTTTGACATGTAACCCATAATTGTGTACACTAATCAAGTGTACAAAGTTTAGTGGCAGCACCTGATATGAATTATCCACCCAGGCATGTAGAAATTGGCACTTGGTACCATACATTTCCAGCATGAGCACAAAGCCTCCAATTAACATAACACACCATAAAAAGAAGGACAGGTACAATCTTTTCAATATTAATTTGATCTTGGATTACAACAATCGTGTGCTCAACCGCACTCTCTAAACTTAAGTTATGCTTGTGCGCGTGTTCGTAATTTTCCCATGTGTCCCATTGTCTCGCAAGACCACTGTTAACAAATTGGGAATACGTGTTCCGTATCCAGTGCTGGTTGATAGTATAGATCATCGATGAGAACACGCTTGTCGAGAACGCCTCCGGTATTACAAAACACTGAACATCAGCAGTACCTGCATCACCCGAAAGTTCTTTTCTAATCTTTTGTTCTTCTAGTAACGCAATATTTCTATCACGAAAAATATCAAGGAAGTTCCCGCCCTGGTATTTGTTAAATACTGATGTCTCGTTATAATAATCAAAGGAGGTATTTAGAAAATCCAAGATTCCATTTAGTTGAAATGCATAACGATATAGTACCTCGGGAGGATCTAGTTCACTCAGCTTACGTCTAGGCCATCTGATTTTGTAATTCGCTTCCAACGCTTCTTTGGTTGTCTCGAGCCTCTTTACCGTATTCGGTACAGAAATAATGCTGGTAATTCCATTTCCATATAAAGTACACATAAATATTCCAAGGATATCTAACAGTAGGATGGTAATGCATCTGCGTTTGACACCATAGGAGTACGAGCCAATGAAGACCCCAAGCAACTCGATACCTTTATTGACGAATATTTCCCTAGACTTAAACACTGCCACTAGCCACACTACTAAAAGCGCAGTAAGAGTTGTCACCCAAATGGGTAACGAAAACGGAATAATCCATACATCGTAGTCAAAGTGCAGGGCCTCAGCCGTAGAGTTTCTCACGGAACAAGAGGTTAAAACCATATTAATTTGTTTGAGATAATGCATCCCATTTGTAAAGTTTTTTAATTCATCATAGTCACCCACGAACACCTGGTAGAACAAACTGTCCAGAAATTGACAGATCCATTTTTAAAACGCTATCGTAGTACACAGCCGAGAAATTATGAATATCCATAATGTAAAGTCCGGCCATGAATGCACCATTTCCGAAACAATTGATACCGGGGAGCAAATGCTTCTCCGGACACCTCAAAGGATTCTTATCTGATTTCAAAAGGACAAATCTCCTTTCTAAATAGGCGAACGTGTTCATTTTTCTCTTGATCGAAACCCGGAAATGCTTCTTGTGCAACATGTAGGGACACACCAGAAAACGGGAAAGTATATTTATCTCAAGTTGCCGTGTCTCGCTTTCACAGTAGCCGTTGCAAACAATTGCATACTCAATCAGCAATTTTGGATTGTCGTGGAGGAAAACTAACAATTTGAGCGCCGGAATATTTAGCTGTTCTTTGGATAATAGTTTGCTTTCTTTGTAAATGGCGCTGTTGCTTTTAAGAATAATGAATACAGTTGTAATGGACATGATCAGGGAAGAGTACAAATCGAATACGGTGATGTTTGTAAAAGTTGTTTGTAGTAAGGACAACACAATGCGTGAGGGACGTGAATATTTTGAAGTGGAAATATTTTTCATACGCGTTGTATGCTGGTTATACATTACCATGTTTGGAAAGATAAACCCATATTCAGTGGGAAAGAAATGCAGGTAGATTTGGAATGCGCCAAAATTACGTGAGTATATGTCTAAGACGTCTCGATGGAATTTCTGAAACTGCTGCGTTTCGCACAAAGAATGCTGCAGCGCATTTGCATAAATAGTAATGTGCGAAATGAACAGGATCCAGCAATGCATGTGACGGATATTCATTTTATCGCGAATAATATAACTGATTATTGTATTAGTGTGGATCAAGAGAAGAGTGGTGTAACACCGCAACTAAAGCATCTAAAAAACGGCAGTTCCAATATGAACCTCTGTTTTTATGGCTATACTTTGAATCTGAACCAGAATTTGAGATTAAGATATGTTGGAGCCACAATGTAATGACTGTGCTGTACGTATATTCACGAAAGCTTCTACTGGAAACTCAGAGTTATGCAAAACAGCAAGTAACGTTTGTTTTGTCAAAGTGGGATGAGAAAGAGCATTTCAAATAGTATTTAAAATATTTGTGACACCACTGAGACTCAACTGAACTGGCTTTGCTACCTGGCAGCATCATTCAATAGCTAGTAATGGGGATGCGTTGCAGGAAAATTCCTTTTCTCTATATGTTGAATAATTGCGCGATTTGAATTGTACATATATTGGTTGGACAACTAATTGACCAATTTAAACAACCCACTCATAAATGAACATTGTTCAACGTGTTTTGTAAGAAATTGTAAAATTCGACAATATCCAATCCTCTGAATGTAGCAAAACATAATTCACATAGTGCCTGCATATCACAATTTATTTAGTCTTACTTGCTCACAACTAGCATGCATTTATTTAGTAATTGATGTTTTAAACTTGGGCCAGTGGGACTGTTAATGCAGCTTAATTTTGTATTGTGCGTCTAAAAGTAAATAGGATATTCAGGCGTCTATATTCCGCGTGGACAGTAAATGGTATAATTGTCTTAGATCCAATTATTTTCTTGAAAATATTAACAATGCTTAATTGGTTAAATGACGGAATTTGGTCAGCAGATTACTTACGTCTATTCAAATTTCCTGAGTACAAAAGAGAAAAAGAAACAGTACGCTTTTGAATACTCTTTTCAACTACGACGAAATAAAGAAATATTTGATATAACCGCATTGTTGTTTAAAAAGCATTTCTGAAATATTCATCTGCCTACTATCTATTTAATTTAGAGAACAGTATCACTAGTGTATTGATTCATAAGCGCAATGCATATTTTATCACGCAGGATTGATCAAAATTGGTAAAAAATGACAACGTCAATTAGCCAAATTTTGCCATTTACGAAGCATTGACGTTGTCACACGTGAGTAGCTTCTTAAATGATTCATTAAATGATTCATTTCTTAATTGCTGATTATGTTCCGGCATGCTTTACTCCGCTTCTTATCGTAATACCTGCAAGTGGAGCTGAATGAGATGACGACGAAATGCTTGCTGCTCATAATTCATTTTATTAGATAACTCCAGCATAGGGCCGAACGAATTGACCAGCATTTCCAAGAAATTGTTGTACTTGGAAAGCTCGCAAATTCTTAGAAAGAAAGCGCTGTAGTCATTTTTATCACCAGTTCTTGGAATAACATCGAAATTCGACTTGGATACTTGACATTGGTTTACCATTCCATACAGTTGCATGCGTCGCATTTTAGAGAATGTTATCGTATGACCATATCACAGAATGAATTACGAAACATGAACTTTGACGGTCATCCTTATCAAGTAGATTCATGTGCTGTTTCGTAATACAAAAACAAGATCTTTCTTCGTAAACGCATTTCAACATTCAAATGCAAAATCGCAAGCCAAAAAAACATTCAATTAATTTTCTCGTCTCTATACAAGGAAGGTATTTGCATACTCGGAAGGCTATATCAGAAATTCTTGGAAATTCCACATTCTGTATGTAGGATTGTAGTGTAATGAAGTAGAAACTAAATGGCACTAACATTTGACCCCAGGGCCACCGTTGAACGGGGCCGCGGGTCAAAACGTTCCCAAAAGTGCTTGCACGGTGCACGCTCTACAGCCGAGAGTTTTAAAGATATTTCAAAAATCTTTCCTGCATTACCATGAGAAATAAATTATCTAGGTAGTACTTTGATCACTTTTTCAAATTTCCTTTCTAAAATATGAGTTTCTCACATTGCCCCACTCCTGTGCATCATCCGTCATATCGAAGTGACCATATCAATTGGGGCAATGTGAGATATTATAATTTTTAAGATGAAATTTGAAAAAGTGATCAAAGTACTACCTAGATAATTTATTTCTGATGGTAATGCAAAAAATATTTTTGAAATATCTTTAAAACTCTCGGCTGTAGAGCGTGCACCGTGCAAGCACTTTTGGGAACGTTTTGACCCTCGGCCCCGGTCAACGGTGGCCCTGGGGTCAAACGTTAGTGCCATTTAGTTTCTACTTCATTACACTACAATCCTACATACAGAATGTGGAATTTCCAAAAATTTCTGATATAGCCTTCCGAGTATGCAAATACCTACACTTGTTACAGCTTTGCTTCAGCGCACGTTCAATTAATAAATTGGGTCCTCATATAACTCTCTATTCATCACAACATTGTTTGCTTCGGTGCATTCCATCGGTAAAAAACCTCGGGTAACTGAAAGCCCATGGACGCCACATTTGACGACCCTGCTTACGGTCCATATGAACAGGATATTGGCAGCTCTGGTGAGGTGGATAACGGAGCCGAAACTGAACAAGAAGAATATCTCAGAGAACTGCGGTACTATATCCCGCATACCGAAGACATTGTTGTTTTCTCTGTCCTGATAATCCTATCCGCACCAGGAAACGTTTACGTCGTTTATTCGACTATTGGGTAAGTTACTTAATTATTCAACAAATATACATATAAATACTCTATTTTTTGCGGTATTCAACTCATGTTAGTTTTTGTAGAAAATTACGTAGATTTGGACACCAAGTAGCCTTTCAAAAGTGGATCAATACATTTTGTCTCAACTTGGCGGTGGCTCATCTTTTCATTACATTAATTATGATGCCATTGGAGGTTTTTACTAATCAAAAAAATAACATGCTTTTTCAAAATCCCAATTATTAACACGTTGGTTCAATTACAAAATATGTTCCCTTTCAGATTGGTTGGCAAGCAACAGTATCTTGGCGTGCTGGAGACATTGCATGTCGCATCCTATCATATTTTAGGCTTTTCGGACTGTATCTCGTCGGATTTGTCCTTGCCTGCTTTTTTGCAAATCTCTACATTCAAGTTGTGAATGGAACGAGTGAATGTGATTCGTGGAAGAGGACAAAACATTTACTTATTTTCGCCTGGATTCTCGCCGCGTTTTGCTGTCTCCCGCAGGTATTCGGCCAAATTTGCACCTCATTTCACATGACTCGCCTATTGCAAATTTTAAGACTGAATGTAAATTTTTCCTAGTTATTCATCTTCCATGTGGAGAGTCATCCCTCCTTCCCGTCATTCCAGCAATGCGTAAATGTAATTCCATTCACATCTCGGGAATTTGAGCGGGCGTACAACATACTTCTTATCTCTTTTTTGTACGTTCTTCCCATGCTAGCTATCATGTACATCTGTTCATGCATTCTCTGTAAAATAGGTAGCTTGGAGGTAGTGGGAGGTCACGGTAAGCATACAACAATCACCCTCCAACTATTAGTCTGCATTCGTGGCTGAAATGTATTCTGATATTTATATTTCAATTTTCCAGTTGCATTTAAAGAAAGTGTATTAATCGACTTGCATTGATTCTCTTACAACAAGGCGCTGAAGGAGACTCTCGGCAGATCACTCATGAAACTAGAAAGGACCAGTTGAAAATGATCATGCTCACAGCATTGACATTTGGATTTTGCTGGACACTTTATTACATTCACACTTTGTGGCTCGCTATAGATCCGACAGTTATTGGTGATCCCAGCCTATATGGCAGACTTTTTAAGTTTGGCTGCTCCAACTCATGTTTGTATCCAGTCATCTACTGTTGGTTTGCAGGGGGTGTTTGGCGTGGCGGGAGTAATAGGAGCTAAGATGTTCAAGACATTTTGAGCATAGCACTTGAATTGACACTGAGAATTGACACAGCAATTTTAAGAAAAAATCATTCAATCACATTTTTACGGATTTTATCGCCTCTCTCAGCGTTTGTTTGCATGCGAATGTTTACAGTTTCCAATATATTTATACCAAATTTTCTTCTACTCCTAATTAATTCAAAATTAATTAGTTTCAAAAAAATGTCAAGCGAAGTTTACCGTCAACTATTACGGAGAGTTTGAAATTAATTTCATTTTTGGATGACTTTGCCTTCATGCCCAATAAAGAACCCACGATTCCGTTCAGTAATATATACTGCATGTAATCCCTTTACGAATGGTTGCCTGGCGATCGGCATTTCGTACCACTGGCCTGTCTTTAATTTAAAAAATCAATCACATTTCCGTTGTACTGAGCTCCAGAAAAAACGAACGTCGTCGTGTGGAACATACTGGCACATTTCCACCAATCCTGGCCTGATCCCGCTGATATTACACTTCCAAATATAGTTTTCCATTCAGGGCAGCATAAAATTCTATTTCCACGAGCAGAAAAGAACTAGAATTTTTTCAGTAGTCCGTGGCATATATCCTCATCGTCAGTCCGTCTATAATATAATTTCACAGTAAACTCACCACTCTCATAGTTGGATCGCGGTAGTGTTTTACATCGCTTTGGCAGCAACGCTAAGCAAAATGTTTTGAAAAAGCCAAAAGATACATTTAATCCGATGTGCTGCTTCTCCATGTACATTCAAACTATTTTTGTGCTTCACTCAACTCATCCATCAATATTATTGATTGGCTATCCAACGTATGTTAAATCGTTTACGGAATTTACGTGTCCGTGTATTTAAGATATGTGTAGTTTTATCCAGGTGTTAGCAGGATTGGATATCAAATTCAGATTTCTCAGTAAATATTCTTGACCAATACGTCATTTTCCATACTCACCTAAAGGACAAAGTGCATATAATATACGTACGTTTCAAAATAAATTTGATTAAAAAAACTAAATTGTGAATGCAATACAACACACTTTACTGTGAGGTCACCCAGTCAAGATTTGGAGGAAGAAAAGTTAATGAAAGGTTAACGTCCGTGCATTCTTGAAACCAGAGTTTTAACTTTTGAAATTGTGATCACACCCATTGTATCGGAAATCCTGACTACATTAAGGTTATTTAGTTCAAATTTTAAACTAGGACGGTAAGTATGACTTAACTTAACAATGATCGCATTCTTGAATACAAGATAAGATACAATCTGGATTAATTGAAGATTGGCATACTGTTGAGACATATCCACATCTACGACTTCAACAAAAGCAATAGTGGTATAATGGATCATCCTCAGCATTTAAAAATGCGACAATTTTTAAAATACGTCGCGAAAAACGCGGTAGCCTTGCTTGTAATATTCGTGTTAGCAATCAAGCAGACAAATTCCAATTTCGACACAAGTTTGACACGGGAATTTTCAAAAGTGGCTCTAGAGGATATATTCACAGTTCTCAACTCCAACGTCGATCTCTTTGAAATATCCTTCCATTCGTTTGGAAAGGATGAGATGAGTTTTGACTCGGTGCAAGTTCGATGCATGATATTCGGAAAATACTATGGCAAACCGATTGGAAGGTGGTTTCCCTTCAGGCACACGCAACCGCATCACGTGGTCATGTTTCCTCTAAACGAAAACATAACAAGGCAAGTGGACTTGTACCGTACCTACTGGCATGCCCTAATGCACCCAACGTCCATTCGTCTAAGTATCCAATGTGAAAGCATGCCGCCTTCGGCACAAACAAAAAATCTCCGGATAGTAGGACTCTTCCCAGCTTTAAAACTAGTTCTACGATTTGAAATACTCTCAAATGGAATAATGGTAACACATCATTTGATAGTTTGTGCATTCTACTGCTCCCCGACAGCAACGTTTAACGCGCTAAGAGTAAGTGTCACAAAGGTACTCTTAAATCCATTGTTTTTCCACCAAAAGTATTTTGCAAACTCAAATAATCGAAGAATTGATACCATGGTATCATTTTTTCATTTAACGCGGAACAGGATAAAATGATACAGCGAGACCCGTTTACTTGTAACCGATATCTTTTCAGTGCCACACATTTTCAATACTGCAGTCCTACTATTTTGGTTGCTACCTTCGTTTCACAAATCCATAATTTTTCCATGCACATTGTGAACTCGTGGAATGAGCCTGGCTTCTTATTTTTGGAGCAATTATTGTGCTTTTTGAGTTTGCAAAACAAACTGCCCCTCAAAATGGATCATCCAATATAAGAAGACTGTTAGATTTGTTTGGGGCGATGATTGGAAATTCTGTGCCATTCTATTTGAAAAAAATCAAACATTTTGTTGTAGTACAGATTATTGGTTTCTTCATTTGCATTTGGTATGGCACTGGAATCGTAAGTACATTGACGGTACAATTGCCGCCAAGGCCATTTGAATCGCTGAGAAGCTTGCTTGAAAGCGGGTACAAGATTATTTTTGATAACCCGCTTTTAGACTCACCGTGGGCAGAATACGCAGATAATTTTGAAGCCCGTAAAATGCTGAACATGCTTAATGAAAGCTTTCTCGATATTAGAAATGAAAGCGGTTCTCAGGATAACTACGTAAAATATCTCATGAACAAGTGTGCTTTTCCTTCTGGCATTGACATTAACGATAACTTGTTATATTACGAGGTGGCAATTAGGAATAAATCTGTTAAGAACAGTAACGCACAATGTTTTGCCATTCGTAAGGACTATTTATATGAAACATATGATTTCACAGAAATCTACACTGTCAACCGATACTGGGTATTTCAGACTCTCTCAAGAATTCGTCAAGCTGGATTACGTGACAAGTGGCTCACTTGGAGAAGTTTAGCATACAGACTTGCATGGAAGCTTCCACTGGAAAATCCCAGCCCAAACCCGGTGACCCAGAATGGTGACCACATCGGTATTTCGAGGTTCTTGGGTATTCTCTGTGTAGCGTTGTCTCTGCTCCTAGCAAGTTCTATGTTATTCATACTAGAGTCTAGCTGCACTCACCTTTTTCAGAATGTAAGCAAACTTATTTCTTTGGATATGCGATGCTCTAAGTTTCACCCTAGTCTAGAGTGCCTCCTTCTAAAGCTTTAGTTTGTGCTCGGCAATCTGCTGCATTTAGTTTGTCTAAACAGAACTAATCAAATCACTCCAAACGTATAACAAATTTTATATTAATTTGTTCGATCTTGTGCTGTTTCTCTTACTTTTTACAATTTACAAAACTTTGGCAGGGATGTCAGCCTAATTTTGCTTAGAGTGACCATGTACGATTGACTACTTTTCCAATTTACGAATGCGTTGACGAGGTCGCACAGGCTAAAGACCTTTTAGTTAATCATTCGAATGGATATCTAGAGTGTTTCGGTGCGGTCTCCAATGTTGGACGCTGATCTGAACTGACTAGTTGATTTGAGTTTGGCCATGTTCAATATTTAACGTTTATGCCAAGTTTAAAATATAACCATGCAAACCAATCTGGAGTTGTGCAGATGTTACGACTTTTCCAGATTTCTGCTCTGGCAATAAAAATGCGAGTTTATTTGTCGAGCTAGTAAACAATGGAAGATGTTGCAATACCGGTGACATAACTTTACATATTCTTGTGGTATTCAACACTGGCAGCGTAATTGATTAATTTAAGCCCCGGATGTACTTTTATTTCGTCAATAACCTAGTTTGAATTTAGTTATTTAGCTAAACACAATTATCAATAAACCTAGATATTTCCAATATGATAGCGTTAAGTTGAAACCCTAACAGAAACTTAAAACCTTATCTAAATGCAATTCCATTCCGCGCAAGGTTTATGGTTATAGTCAATGGTCCAATTTTAATGAATATGAATATAATACGTTGTATCAAACAGGGATGTTTTACTTCAGCAACTATATATTTTGATAGATAATTTAAAATAACTCATCATGTAATTTGCGTTCTTTTTTGTGTAGGTTTTTGATAAGGAGAAAAAGGTTCCGACAAGGAAGCAAAGTTCGAACCGGACGGTACGTATTCCTGCTCGATTTCGTCGACCGACGATACTTTTACTCCAAGACTTGCTTGAAACAGGTGAACCTGAGCACCAGCAAGCCTCCCCGCATCATTCTTCTGCGCAGCAACCACAAGAGCAGTTTGCGATAGTCACAGCCCAAGCAACTGTACATTCCGAACCCTCGGCGCCCACGACTGCCAGCAGCAAAGTCCACATGCCCAATCAGAACGACCTCATGAGTCCAGATCAGGACCCTCCAAATGAAGACAATATTTGCGTCATTCATCTCGACTGATGCAGAGGAAAAACTACGGTCCTATTGTCCCAGCCAATCGTATGGTAAATAGCTCCCCGTTGGTGTTCCCATTTTAATTGATCAGTGCTACTGTTAATCGATCATGGCATATTGATACGGAAAGCCGTCTCGATGTGCGAATCCCCTTGGATGTTTAAGTCCGCACTATTTATAGTTAGCGCCTGATCATTAAACAGTCAGCTAATCAGCAAACTTGTTTTCTTGCTTGTAAGTTAATTAAATATTTGGATATATTGTCGGATGTTCATAGTGCTTTACAGTGAAACCAAAATCGTAATTATTTCACACATTATTGTGATTAACAGTTGCAACTATACTAATAGCTAACACCTAGAACTAACTTAAATGCACATGACATATTGTATTTTGAATACTGATAATTTTATCACAAGACAACATACTCTACTGTAATGCTAACAAAAGTGTCCTCAAAAGGGTTCAAATGTCATGATGCATCGAATTCAAGTATTACCGTTAATGATTGTTAATTATTGCGAAATTAGTAAAAAAAGGGATGCATTTTTAGGTCATTACATTTCGGTTAAACGAAAATTTCAATTCAATTCCTCTATCTGAGTAGCTACGTTTTGACAGAAAAATAAAAATTTCTGTATTTAAGATATTTATAGTAGCAATGCCGAAGACGCGAAATTATGGCAATCTGTAATTGACAGTTAAATGTACTGTTCGTTTCCACCATGCCCACTGATTCTAAAACGGAGTAATGCTAAAACCTTCACTTGAATTTTAATTAATTTTGCTGATTGATTATAATGAATGAAATTGATAAATTCAAAGTCCAAAGCTTCAATTTTCTAATCTCGTTGTTTTCAACTTTATAATGGTTACAATAATTTGCATTAATTTACAAGCTCTCAGTTTAAATTTCATTGGTGTTGTCGTTTATATAATGTTGCGGTATTAACGAACCGATCATCCTAAATGTAATTTTTATAATCTGGTCTTCATTTTTGACATTATATACATACGTTACAAATATTTTCTATTTAAGATTTTCTATGCAAGGAAGCAGGTGGGATTCGGAGATAATTGCGCCTAATCAGTGCAGATATTTATGAGGCATCGGGTGAAAGGATGGTGAGTACTACATCGGCATGCGCTCCGGAAATTGTTCCGTCAATTGGTGCCCATGCAACATGGAAATTGTGGAAAACTCTGACAATGCCAATTGGTAACAAATCAAGTCAATTGGAAACTGGTTTGCTTGGATAATATTTATTCCATTCAGTGGAATCCAATTCATTGGTAATGCATAAAATAGTAATGGCTATGGTAATTCAAATAATAAGCTCCTGTATTGACTACGTTGTTGGAGTACATTGTGATATGCTTGTTCGAACACCGTCCTTTCCTTTTCACCTATGAGTATATGCAAGCGACACAAATCTGATATTTAAGTCGATTGCTCATGATTCACTTACTCTTTCTGGTTATGTCCCTACACGCTTTACTTCGTTTCTTCTCGTCATACCTACACGCGGAGCTGAGAGAGATGACGACGATGGGAGCAATCCTTGCTGTTCATTTATTCATTCTAATAGATTACTCCAGCAATGGGTCGAATGAATTGAACCGCTTTCCAAGAAATTGTTTTACTTGGAAAGCTATAAAATTCTTGCAAAACTGTAAGCAATGGCGTCATATATATCACTAATCCTTGTAAGAAAATGAAGATTCATTTTGAATGAAAGTTGAAATTTGTGTATCGTTTCAAACAATTGCATATGCAATACATATTAGCGAACGGTAACTTATGACCACATTACAGAATGAATTACGAAACACAACCTTTGGCCGTGAGCTGTTTCGTAACACAAATGCAAGATCTTTCTTTGTAAAAGCATGTCAACATTCAAATGCAAGAAAGAAGGCCAAAACCATTCAATTAATTTTCCCATCCAGTAGATAGTGGATTTGCTCCAGCGCCTATTCAATTAATAAATTTGGTGCTCATTTTACTCCGCATCCCTTGCAATTTTGTTTGTTTCCGTAGCTTCTATCCGCACAAAACAATCGGGTTACTGAGAAATCATGCACGCTGCTTACGACCCAGACGAACTTGCTTCTGGTGGCTCTGGTGAGATGGATAACATAGCCAAAGCTGACGACACTGAATTGCTGGAAGTGCTGGACAATGACGCAATTTTGGAAGATATTGCTGTGCTCGCCGTCCTGGTTTTCCTCTCAGCACCTGGAAACGTTTACGTCGTATATTCCACTACGGGGTAAATTGATTAAATATTTAAAAAACACATGCGGTTTTTTCACGATATTCAGCACGTGTTAATTTTGTCCTCAGGCAATTACAGAGATTTGGATACGAAGCCACTTATCAAAAGTGGATGAATACATTTTGTCTCAACTTGGCGGTGGCTCATCTTTTCATTACATTAATTGTGATGCCAATGGAGGTATTTACTAATCTGAAATGATAATATATGCCTTTTGAAAATCCCAATTTTTAAGTGGCGGAGCAGCTTATTGTGATCAGTATGTCCGTCTGTCTGTACGCGCATTAACTCAAAAGCGGTTTGACTTTTTTGAATTTTGTTTTCGGCAATCAAACGTTTATCGCTTACAGATGGTCCAGCGTCATTTGGAACACCTAGGTCTACGACAACCATTAGAGACAGTTAAGAGGTCAATTTCAAATGGAAACATATGGCACTTGGCATATCATTCGACTTGTCTATGATAATATCATTGTTTGGAATTTTACACTTCTGATTTTGACAAACGACTTCTTATCACACTCGCGTTATGTGACAAGCCTGACAACCATAACGGTCAACGGTGCCTGTTAAAAACCGTTACACTTTTGATATTTTTAAAGGTCACATAGGGCAAGTGAAATATCATTCGACTCCCCTGAGTTTTCTAAGATGATTATTAAAGACAATTTAATAGTAACTGTTGCCGTTTAACGTGAGTATCTCTGTTTTTGTTTTTATGTTGTAATTAGTGAAAGGATTTTAATATTTTCATTCTGCTTTCGACAAACAATTTCTTATAAATACTTGTGGCTAGTGGCCTGTTTTAACGGCGGCGCAGCTCCGCCACATTGCTACATGGTAGTTTACTGCGTTTATTTGCACGTTAGCTGAGCTAAGAAATATGTTCCTTTTCAGATTGGGTGGCAAGCGACAGTATCCTGGCGTGCTGGAGACATTGCCTGTCGTATCCTACAATATTTTAGGCCTTTGGGACTCTATGCCGTCGGATTTGTCCTTACCTGCTTTTTTGCAAATCTTTACGTTCAGGTTGTGAATGGATCAACCAATAGTGATTCGTGGAACAGGGCTAAAAACTTACTTATTTTCGCCTGGATTCTAGCCGCACTTTGCAGTCTGCCACAGGTATTTGGCTAAATTTACAAGGCATTTCACATGACTCGCCTATTGCAAATTTTAATACTGAATGTAAATTTGTCCTAGGCATTCATCTTCCATGTGGAGAGTCATCCGTCCTTCCCGTCGTTCGAACAGTGCGTAACTGTAAATGCATTCACATGTCGGGAGTTTGAGCAAGTGTACTACATAATTGTGATCTGCCTTTTGTACGTTCTTCCCATGGTAGCTATCATGTACATCTGCTCATGCATTCTATGCAAAATTGGTAGCATGGAGACACTGGGAGGTCAAGGTAACCACAGAACAAATATCCTTAAATTATCTGTGATGGCTGAAATACATTTTGGTATTTCGATTTCAATTGTCCCGTTGCATTTCAAGAAAGCCTATTGATCGAATCGTATTGATTCTCTTAGAACAAAGCGGTGAAGGAGACGCCCGACAGATCACTCATGAAACTAAAAATAATTTGTTGAAATTAATCATGATGACAGTGCTAGCATTTGGAATTTGCTGGACACCTTATTACATTCACTCTTTGTGGTACTTAATGCACCCGATATTTACGCAAAATCCCCAAGTATATAGCAGACTTTTTCTAGTCGGCTGCTCCAACTCGTGCTTGTATCCTCTCATCTACTGGTGGTATGCAGGGGGAGTTTGTCGTTGCGGGATTAATAGCCCTTGCAGTTCTGGCACCGATTTTGAACTACTTTCTCTGGAAGGATCTGCTTAAATGTTCCATAACGGTTATGAAGATACAATAATGTAATTGTGAGCTGGAACTTTGCAATAATTTATATTTCAGTTCATAATGTTACACGTTGACAATTTCCAATTCCAATGTATCATGTTTCCCGATAGAGTTCTTAAAATATATTTGAGGTGTTGCATAAAAACCATTTTCGGATAGCTTAACGCATTTTATTTACACAAGATATACACTGTCTATAAAACACATTAGTATTTGCAAAATGTTCTTGGTCGTGCCGGCTGAAGTAAGCATGCAAAATGAACAGATATCCATGTAGGGAAACGTTAAATTGGGATACGTTTCATCAAACTGCACAGAATTTAGGAATCAATCAAGAGACTGAATCACTTACATTTATAATTGGAGCAGCAGTCTTCACTGCACTTGTTGGACACTCCGGGGGCAGTTGTGGTGTCATTCTTTTTGCACAATTTGTACAGAGCTGCTACAGCAGAATTTGAAACTGATTAGTTGCTCAAAATATATGATCGGGAATGTGGGAACATTTGATGCTCCGTGCATATCGATATGATTGATTGTCATTTAATTAAACTGTTTGAAGGAGAAAGTTAAAATGTAGCAAAACGGCAACCTAAAAATGCTATGACTTTTATTTCTCAAGTAATTGCAAATTCCATTTAATCTTCAAAACATGTGCGATGGAGGTGGCTGAAAATTTTTGGCAGTAAATAAGAAATATTACTTTAATACCACTTTATTTTTATTCCATAAGCATGAGTGAACTTTTCGTGCAATATATTCAAGACGAGCAATACAAATCAATACTCAATATTCAGTGGTAATGGATATTTTGTCGAGGAAGAACATACTGTCCGATATGCTGACTCCACGATTCTAATTAGCTTGTTGGCTTATATCCATTTTAAAACATCATCTCCGTGTAGGATACAGAACGTACTTTCAGTTCCGTTGGATAATATCCAACTGTACTTTGGATAATATTTCAGAGATTTTCACATTGTACTCCTAAGATTAACGGCGACATTGTGTGCAATATTTTAATGAATGTAGTCAGAATACGATAATTGACCTGGTGACAGGCAGTTGGTTCCACCAACCTATTTTCTGTAAAAAGTCAAAAACATTTCCGTTCTACTGAGCTCCACAGAAGAAAAACAAGAATAAGAGTAATTTTGGACACATTTGTCAAAAATCCATCAACCCTCATCGCTGTTGATATTACATTTCAAAATTTAATTTTGCCATCCATGCCAACTTAAATATTCAATTATTCCACATGCCGAAATGAACTAGTATTTTTTTCTGGGACAATCACAATTCACAATACACTTGTGATCGTCTGTCCTTCCTTCGATTAATTGGATGGAATACTGTGCACTCGCATACAGAGCCAGCCCGATAGCTTTCTACACCGTCTTGTCAGCCAAGTTATGCAAAATGCTTTGCGATAAACGAATATAGGCATTTAAGCTTATGTGTCCCTTCTCCATACACTGTTAAGCATATTTGGTGTTAGTGTAATAGCTTCCGGAATAAAATTATTGATTGTTCATCCAACTGTTTCGAATATAAGTGTCCACGAATATAACCGTGCTGTAGTTTTGCCCCGATCACTGCAAAGTTTGCATAATGTTTTTGTAGCCTGAAAAATGATAAGGAAAATGTTTTAAAATAAACTCAATACAAGTACGGAATTGGATCAACACTAACATTTAAAATGGGAGGCAACATTATAATCGTCTTGCAACAGGTTCACGTTTTGCTGCTAATAATTGCATTTGCGAGTAAGGGTGGCAAGTCCAATTACGTCACAACTCTGACACGGGAAATGTCACAAGTCGCTCTTCGACATGTTTTCTCAGTATTGAATGGGCACATGGAGCGTTTCGAAATTTCCTTCCATTCGTTTCGAAACGACGAAATGAGCTTCGAATCTGCAAAAATCCGGTGCATGATATTCGGAAGATTCTACAGAAGACGTGTCGGCAGATGGTTTCCATTTCGACACACTCAACCATCCCATGTTGTCATGTTCCCACTCAACGAAAACAAAACGAGACAGTTGGATTTATTCAAAAGCTTTCAGCATGTTCTTATGCACCCGCATTCCACCCTCCTCAGTATTCAATGTGGAAAAGCAGGAAGTTCAATGCGACCCAATATTCAGGTGGTAATACAGAATCTCCCCGCGCTGAAACTGATTGTGACGTTCCGCATCGTATCAGGCGTCACGGAAATATGGAATCCTTTGATCATTTGCAACCTTTACTGTAGCCCTAGAGATAAGCTGATATTCTTTAAAGAAAGTCCAACCGAGCTGCTCTTAACTCCGATGGTGGTCCACAAAAGATATTTTGCAAATTCCAACAATCGAGCAATTGACACCCACGTGAATTTTAGATTTGTTAGGGCAGAAGTTGATGCAATCTTTAGAGAAACCCCTTTCGCGTGCAACGAATTCCTTTCCGTGCTCGAAAATTTTGAATATTTTGTATTTTGCGGCAGACAGATAATGGCTGTCACCGTAATTGCACAATTTCACAACATTTCGGTTACTATTGTTAGCCGCCTTACGAAACATGGTCTAAGTTCGAACAACAAAGCACAATATATGAAAATTGATACAGGATATGCTCACTACCAAAAAATGCCCTTGTCCAAATATTACAGGATGTACTCGGGTTTCTACTACTCTCGTAATGGAAAACAGGTTTTAATTTATTGCATGAATACCATGGAAATGGAGAATATTAACATGATGTCGACGTGGGTGGAGTCATTTCCTCTTGAATCATGGCTACTAATTTTTGGCACATTTATTGCTACTTTTGTCTTTACAAACCAAACTGTACATTTCAACCGGATATCAAAAATTAGACGGTTGTTGGACTTGTTTGGTACGTTTGTCACGAATTCTATCCCATTTTACTGGGGAAGATTAAAGCTTCTGGTTGGGATTCAGTTTCTCGGTTTCCTTCTTTGCAATTGGTACTCGAATGGAATCGTAAGTACTCTAACTGTTTATATTCCCCCAACTCCGTTTGAGTCTGTGAAAGCGCTGCTGACAGAGGGTTACAAAATTCTTTGGATCAACCCTCTGCTTGGCACACCATGGCAGCAATTTCAATTTGAGTTCCAAGTACGAGGCATGTTGCATATTCTTAATAACAGCTTTAACGATATTAACCTTGATAGTACGCCCATTGAAGAATATCTACTAAACAAATGTGCCTACACAGCTAGCTCTTACGATGCCTACAATAAGCTGGTGGATTTCAAAGCCGGCATTGTGAAACTGAGCACTGCAAAGCCAGAATGCTTTGTACTATTTAAAGATACGTTAAAGGAAACTTATTTCTTTGCTGAAATGTACACAGTGAGTAGATACTGGTTATTTCAGACCTTCTCTCGAATTCAGCAGAGCGGATTGCCAGATAGGTGGGATTTGTGGAGTGGATTTGCGGATAGATTGTACCAAAACTTTTCATTGGAAACACCGAGCTCAAACCCAGTGACGCAGCAAGGTGATCAAATACGCCTTCCTAGCTTCCTGGGTATCATTATCATTGCTTGCGCTGTGTATTTGGTTAGTGTCATTTGGTTCGTAGCGGAACTGAGCTTCAAATGGGGGGAACAATCTGGTGACACGGTGTTTCACAGTCGCCGCAGAACCGCACCGGTAAGTTTAAAATTACCCGACAGATTACGCGTCATGTGTGGGTGTCTTTGAACGTGTGTTTTTTTCTAGGTTGTTGAGCCGGAGGAAACTGCGTCCAAACGAAAACAAAGTTCGCCCCATTCGGTATTTTCTCATGTTCGATTTCAACGACCGCAGGTGCTTGTCCTCGAAGACATTCTCGAGCCTGTGGAACCTGAAAATCATAAACCCGTCCCTTCACATTCTTCTCCTCAGCAACAGAAAACCCGACAGCAGTTTGCGATAATCTCTACGCAAGCTTCGGTTCATTTAGGACCATCTCCACCCAATGCTGTCTCCCACAAAATCCCCAAGCGCGGTCAAGGAAGCCAGGCAAGTCTAACTGAGAAGCTTGCTGATGATATTGTAGGCATTCTTCCGCAGTGATCCGAAGGAATGCTTCGTCGTCCGTTGTAACAATATTTTAATATCAACGAATACATTTATACTTTTGTCATTAACTAATTTATAATCTATTGAATGCACATTTTGCGGGTAACTTTCTAAAATAAATAAATTCTGTTGATTAAATTTGCTATTTTCTGGGGCCAATTCCCAAGATGAAATGTAAATATTATTCTATAATTTGAAGTGATTTTAATTTTGCGGCTACATAGTCTTTGAAAATTATATATAACGAGCATGTATGGTGTGTTCGGTCAGCTGTAGTCAGTCGGTATGATTATGTTATCACTATTAATTAGTAATTTGCAATATTAACTAATACTACTACTACAACTTTGTAATATTGAAGCTTGGCGGCAGGCACGGTTCACGAAAGAATGGCAATGCAATAGAAAGGAAATGAGAAACCGAACTCAGTCTGCATGCTAGAGTAAGCAAATTACTTGAGCAAGCACTCTGTTGCAAACACTCTCTTTAGCAAATGTCTTGTACTTCGAGGACATAATTCGAAATTCGTCCCATGAGAACAGTGACGTACAATGTTTCGGCCTTCGAAAGGAAACCCAGTACTTAACTGTAACGGCAGATACTCTGCTTTTGGTCATGTTTTGCCAAACGTTTGTTATCCAATGAGAAAATGCTTGGATTAATCCACAATGTCCACAAGCTGGATAAGTTGGATTGGCGTTCTAATGTGCTGTTGGATCCACTGAATATCCAAGCTATTGGTTTTACGTATCACCAACAGGCGTTCTAGTAACTGTATGAAATATTAAAATAATTATATCGAATATGGCCGTCCAGGAATCAAACGAATGTGTAGTCTTGCGCATGTCTCAAGAAGAATAACCAGCAAACAAGGTTCTGATAAAAAATACTTATATTTAATTCCAAACGAAGCTATATTAACTACGATACACATTCACATTAGCTTCAAAGTGCATGAGCAACTGTGAATACCGTGCTTTAGGCAGGACGCGCTGTAAAATTCAATACTCCACGTGACGAGGTGAGCAATATGTTTTGAGAAAGGACTACCCGAATATTATTCGGATTCCAATTAAATTGATGGAATGAAAGCCAGTTTCGGGTAGCTCACTCTGCCTAATTTCTTACAATTAGTGCAGTTGCATAAAGTATTCAGAACAAACTGAAAGCATACGAATATATGCGCGGGTATTACTCGGGTTGGTTTATTGATTTAGTATCCAACGAAGCATATCCTGTGCATCAAATGTTTTCGGACATTTGATTAGTGCAGCTGGTCTGTAATATTGGATATACAAATAATTATGCTCCAAGGTTTGAACGAACGAACAATTCTGTTGACTGGCACCAAGTTTATCGTAAATACATTGCAAGCAAAATTTTGTTTTTCAAGATATAAGATAAGTTAAAGATCGATTAGTTGGACTTATCATTAAAGGTGATAATCAGTATCTATAGTTAAAGTGTAGTCGTGTTGAGGTCCCACCCCACTTCGGATAATTCGTCCTCTTTCTGCAGTAAATATTATCGGCATGCACGTCCTTTTGAAAAGGCAACGAGAACCTACTCAAAAACAACCTACCAGCAATCAAAAGCGCAATATCCACATTATTCAAGAATTTGCTTATTAAAAACCAGTGTTGCTCAGTGCAATGCAGTCTAAGACATTTTGCGATAATTGCGCTTCATCCGATATGGATATTTAGCTAATAACGCGAGAACATAGTTTGAAAATCTATTTAACCTCCTCTGTTTGCACTATTGATCATCGTTTCGCTATTCAAATGTGTCGCGTAGCTGTTCAAAAACAAAATAGAAGGAAGCCAAATCTATACTCAGAATGGAGACAATTTTGGTAAATACCCTGAAATCAAAAATAATTATTCTTACAATTATCATTGTCGCTTCGCAGCTGGTGGACTCTCATTACGTAACCAAGTTGAAGAGAGAACATTCGGAAGTCGCCCTTAAGCAATTTTTCTCAGCGCTAAACTCAAATTTTTATCGTTACGAAATATCCTTCCATTCGTTTAGAAACGACGAAATGAGTTTCGAGATGGCTAGGATTCGTTGCATGATATTCGGAAGATACTACAACAAGCTCATCGGCCGGTCGTATCCATTCAAGCATACTCAACCGCATCACCTTGTAATGTTCGCGCTAAATGAAAACAAAAAGAGACAGCGCAATCTATTTAAAAGCTTCGAGCAAGTTTTAATGCATCCAGATTCAATACTTCTAAGCATTGAATGTGGCAAAGTCCCGAAATCGAAATCACACTCCATGACAATCTCAATCGTCAACCTACCAGCATTGAAAATAATTATCAGAATCCGCTACGTCTCAAATATCCTTCAGGTGTGGCGTCCTCATATAGTTTGCAATTACTACTGCAGCACAGGGAGAACGTTTACTCGTTTTAGGGCTGGTCTCATTGATCTACTAGAAACTCCGTTACAGCTCCATAAGGAATATTTTTCAAATTCAAATAATCGAAAAATAATCACCATAGTACAGTTTGGTTGGCAGTTTTCCGGTATGACAACATATTTCAATGAACACCCATTCGCCTGTGACGGATTTTTTTCAAGGCCAAAAATTTTCTATAAATTCAAATATTGCAATCAACATTTAATGGCTGTAACACTTCTTGTACAGTTCCACAATTTCTCCGCTAACATATTTAATCGGAAATCCCCGGAAAGTTATTCATTAACTAATTTAGGCACGGAAGAGCAGCACATTGAAATTGACACGTCTTACGTTGACTTCCACAAGCAGCCCCTGTCCCGACGCTACTGGAGATACTCCAGTTTCTACTATTCACGCCACGTCAAAAAGGTTTTAATATATTGTATGGATTCTTGGGAACCGAAGCGTAAGAATATGATCGACACCTCAGCTTGGACAGAGTCATTTACTGTGGGATCCTGGATTCTAATTATTGTTGCATATTTCATCATTTTTTGTTTCACAAAACAAACTGTGCGTATCAACAGGATAGCTGATATTAAAAGATTGATATCTGATATCTTGGACTTGTTTGGTGTGGTTATTGGAAACTCTACGCCATCATATTGGAGCAAATCAAAGCTTCTAATTGGGATACAGTTTCTCGGATTCCTTCTCTGCAACTTATACTCGAATGGAATCTCAAGTGTGCTAATTTTGTATCAGCCTCCATCTCCATTCGATTCCGTGAAAGGTCTGCTCGAAGCAGGATACAAAATTCTTTGGGACAACCCTTATTTGGACTCGCCGTGGAAGCAGAACGCATTCGTCTTTCGAGCTAGGGGAATGCTGAGTATGCTTAATGACAGTTTCTTCAACACTAACAGCGAAAGTTGTTCAGACTGCAACCTTATTTATTATCTAAGCCAAAAGTATGCTCAACGAGGAAGCTTATACAACGTGTACAATTCGTTATTGTACTACGAGTCTCAGCTTAGAAATCTGAAGACCGACAACAGTAAATTTAAATGCTTTCCCTTACTAAAGGATTACTTAATGGATAGGTATTGGTTCGCCGAAATATACACTGTTAACCGATACTGGTCGTTTAAAACTTTTGCTCGAATTCAGCAAGCCGGATTGCCAGATCAGTGGGCTACATGGAGTAGCTTGGCGTACAGACTGAACAATTGCTTACCCTTACAAAATCCGAGGCAAACGCCAGTAATTCAGTGGGTTGGTGACCAGATAAAAATTTCCAGCTTCTTGGGCATCGTCGCTATTGCCTGCACTGCTTACATGGCTAGTGTCATTATATTTGTTATGGAGATGAAGGGCAAGGATCTGTGGAAGTTGGTGAAACTTATGTTTTGCCTTTGTGTGCGATATTTCGGGATATCGTATAATTGGACTGTGCACTTTATCGGTAGATTGTTGGCTAAAATGGTACGCGCCTCACGTGTGGTTGTCTTGAGCGAAAAGAAACATAAAACTAATATATTTCGACCAGTCAGCAAGTTGGTCTGTCAAGTAATATATACTGGCAGTAGTCTTAACTCAAATTAATTAATACGTCAAAACCCTCTACTTCTAATCGCAACCAAATTAACTCTCGAATCTGAAGAATTTTTAACTGCGCCCCACAGCTCTCCATTCTCTGAACGCGACTACGTGTACGTTCTTCTTTTCCCGCTCCCAAACACACCTTAACATCGCCAGATTTCAGATTGTCGCTGGTAATTTTGAGAGTGATATATTAACAAATAAAATGTTTAATGCAAGCAATTTATCATCATTCTTCTAAAATTCTTTATTCATGGTTATTATAATTATTTGGCGGGGCTATAGCTACCTTGTAGATGACATTCGGGTTGTTTTGATCATTCCATCTGGGAAATGTTTTACTGGTCTATAACAAGCGCAAATATCACGCTACCGTGACTTCCATCGTTCGTATCTTTACTTCATGAATTGATATTGTCACAGGTGTCTGTGCATTTTGATTTCAAAGGAAGGACCCACGGCATCTGAAAAGGTGGTTAAGCCTAGAAGAATGTTAAATACGGAAGGGTGATAAAGGAAAGACATGAAGGAAGTGAATGTTATAAAAGGAAAGGGAGGTAAAGGCGTCGAGGAAGGGATTGTAAAGAAGGAAGGAAATGAAAAGGCATGCAAGTATGCCATGCACAGACGGAAGGGAAGGAAAAGCCGTGGAGGAAGTGAATATAAAAATCGGAAGGGAAAGGCGTGGAGGAAGGGAATGTAAAGAGAAAAGTCTGTCAAAATTTCAAGTACATCCTGACGAATACATATTAGGTTGCATATAACAGAAGCCGTCATTAGGGAATGCCACGGAAACACCTTACCTACCTGATACCACTGGATATATGTAATATCTTTGAGCCTTCGGAAAACTAATCAAGGAAATTAATTAAGCATTCGCTAGTTCCCGTGCTAGGATATATCATATAATGACAAATTTGTGCACGAGGTAGTTCCTGCTTCCTTCTTTGTAACACACAACCCACACCAGTCCATTGGCATGGACATCCAATGATACTACTTAAAATCTTCATGTATCTGTTATATCTTCCATTCGGTATCATACCAAATTGTATGCTAGTCATTGCCAGTCCCGGGAAATTTTTTGTCGCCTTGAAAGTTAGACATGAATTGTCAAGCGGTCTGACGAAATCCGATATAGAGGCCGGTATCAAATATTATATAGTCAGAAATGTTCGAAGCCGTCGTCCAGAAAGATTACTTTTTAGTTGCTATTCAAATTTCATGGTTTTGATTCTGAAATTTCCTTTCGTTCATTTGGAAATGACAGTGATTAATAAAACCGATTTTTGCAGACACTTCAACGATTAATTTTCCGTCCGGGAAGTTTCAACTCTACATGCAAACTATCCTTGGACTTTTCGTTCCGGTTACCTCATTTTCGTGGTGAAACATTTGAAACATCCATTCGATTCTGTAACGATTCGACGATTTCAATTTGCGTTTTTATAAAAACATCTTCAATCGTAAAGCAAATCCAGCAAGCTAAAAACGATGTTTGAATCAGGACACGTCGGGAAATCCACTCTGGCCCTGATTATATTTTCACTAGCACTCAAGCAGGCAGAGTCCCACATCTCAGCTATGACTCGACAAATATCGCAAGTAGCTCTGATGGACTTCTTTGCGGTTTTAAACTCAAACCAGGATCGCTTTGAAGTATCCTTTCACTCATTTGGAAATGACGAAATGAGTTTTGAATCGGTTCGAGGTCGATGTATGATATTCGGAAAATATTACAACAAGCCAGTGGGCAGATGGTTTCCATTCAGGCACACTCAACCATATCATGTCGCTCTGTTCCAACTGAACGAGAATCTTACACGGCAAGATGATTTGGTCGAGAGCCTCTGGCATCTTCTGCTCTACCCGGACTCAATCCTGCTCAATATTCAGTATGAAATCAGACCGCTTTCAGAAGCACCGTATATATCCAGAGAAATACAACACCTGCCTGCCATAAAACTACTTATCAAATTTCTTATACTCCCAAGTGGACAGTTTGCTGCGGACCATTTCTTGCCGTGCAAGTTCCACACGACAAAAATGTGTAAGGCATTTACTGTCACAGCCGTGTTCTTAAATCCGTTAAGGTTCCACAGATTTTTGTTTTCAAACTCAAACAATCAGACAATTGACACAATAGTATCGTTCGCGAATTATCAGGGTAGTAGTAACTACGAATACTCGCAACTAGATGCTTTAGCTTGTAATAAACTTCTTTTCAAATCTATCGATTTCAAAAATTGCGACCCGAATATCATGTCTGCACTTGTGCTCTCTCAAATTCACAACTTTTCAGTACACCTTGTTGACCGGCACAACGCAAGAGATTATTATGAAGTCGATCAAGAAAGAACAGGCCAATATATCACTATTGACATGCATTATGTATACTTTCAGGAAATGTCACTTTCCGGGTCGTTTATGAAGTATTCGGGTTTCTACTATTCCGTTAATCAAGAAATTAGTTTGGTGTACTGCATGAACGGGTTACGAGAGAATCGACACAAAGCTGTGATCACCTCGGCGTGGACAGAGGTCTTTCTGATGGAATCCTGGCTGCTAATACTTGGAACAGTTCTAGGAGTATTCGCTTTTACGAAACAAACTGGACTTTTCAGCCGAGTGTCAAATATTAGATGGCTGTTGGATTTGTTCGCAGTGATGGTTGGAAATTCTGCTCCGTTCTATTGGAGTAAATTAAAGTTTCTCGTACTCTTTCAGATTGTTGGATTCTTCATTTGCAATTGGTACTCTAATGGAATACTAAGTTCGTTGACAGTGTACGCTCCGCCAACGCCATTTCCCACGCTGAGAAGCTTGCTTGAGGATGGCTACAAAATCAGTTGGAATAATGATTATGTAGACTCGCCTATGGAGGAGTTTCGGCTCAGTTTTGAAGCGCGAGGAATGCTGAGTATGCTTAATGAAAGCTTTCTAAGCCTTGAGGGGGCCATGGCCCAGAATACATATTCATCATATCTAAATGATTTATTGAACAAATGTGCCGTTACTGCGTCGAAAGGTAAAGCTGTAGATGTATTGCTGTATTGGGAGAAGAGAATTAGAAAGCGTTTTAGAAAACATTACAAAGTGCAATGCCATGCACTTCTTAGTGACTATTTGAGTCAGGATTATTTCTTCACAGAAATATACACCGTGAACAGATATTGGCTATTTCATACCTTTTCCCGAATTCAACAAAGTGGATTACGCGACAAATGGCATATCTGGAGCAGTTTATCGTACAGACTACACTATGGGCTGCAACTACAAAATCCGAACCCTAACCCAGTGATAATGTGGACTGATGACCAAATACGCATCCCTGGTTTCTTGGGAATTGTTGCAATTCTTTGCGCTATATATGTGACAAGTGTGCTTCAATTTATTCGAGAGACAAGCCTTAGTCGTCGGGGAAAGCTTGATGCGGAGGAAACTGTTCCATCAAAGCGGGCACGCTCTCATTATTCAATGCATTCTCAGGGTCAAATTGGGGAACCTGTTACAATGCACTCTGAAAACATTCAAGCGTCTGACGATCCTAAAGACCCGCCGGATTCTCCTACAACGCAACCAAATGATCAGTGTGTGATATTGTCTACAACAGCGTCGATACATCAAGAGCCGAAACCTCCCACGGCAATCTCCACCAATGGACTCAGGCTCAACCATAACAGGCCATTACGTCGAGCTCAGGAAGTTCCGAATGAGGATGATATTTGCGTCGCTCTTCTGGACTGATCCTGCGGACTTGGCAACTCACAGAATCTATTTAAATGCCTCATTAGGTACATTAATCTACTCAACCCCATCAAAATTTATTTTATTTAATTTAAGAAGCATTACCAAAACTTATCTGCTAAATTTAAATATTTTCAGCGACTTTAATTATTTTTTTAATTTTCAGACAAGTAACTGGTACAGTAAGAATTAATTCTAAGTGGATTGAGTAGTCAAAAGGACTATTTAGGGAAATCAATGCTCTCCGAAAAGTGGTGATCAATAATTTGTCGAATAAATATGTAATGACTATATTCAAACATATTCAAACTCTACGATTCTAATTATGTTGTCGGAAACAATCCAATCTAAATACCATTTCCGTCTAGCTTCTAATGCCGAACGTTCAGTTCGGCTGCATATGTAAAATATTAAGAGCATTGTAAAAGGATAAGGAGATGCGGTGCCCTTAGTCCTGGCTGTTCAGAACCATTCCCATTTTTCCGCTCAATACAATATATTGATTTCACGTTCAACGAAATATATAGCCTGTCCGTCATTCCAGTTCAGGAATGCCAGCAGGGCAGTTGGCTTTTGTATTTTCCATATCTAAATACTTTTCATTTAATATTTTTTTCGCGCAGAAGATTCTGATGTCAGTTGCCCAGCCTGTTGTTATTCTCTATCCATTTTACAATTGGAAGTTTGGTTAATTTATTCTTCTCCGATGTTAAATATATTTAACGGCCATAGTGGCGGTCAGGTTTGCTTTTGAAGGAAAGTAAACTTCCTGCCATCCGAATTAATTGGTTTCTGTACACTTGTAAATTTTGTGATATTCCGGTCAATTTGAGATAATTGTAACTTTTGGGCGGAATTTTATTTAAACAGTGTCCAACGTTTTCTCCCTGTGGCCCGTCTGCTAACGATATTTTTACGTGAATTGGTATTGCATGTATTGAGAATAGAAATGCTTGTTCTACCGGCTTCTTAACACGAAAAAGTCGATCATACATCCGTTCTACAGATCTCTTGAAGAAATACAATACAGTCCGGTGGGATGTACTTAACATTCATCCGCCAATGCTAGTCGTCGCTGATATTACATTTTTAAACGTAATTTTCTCGCAGGCCAACTTAAAAATTCAATTATCCACGTGCCGATGTGGACAACAGTACTCTCGGATCGACACGATTAATAGTCCGCTTGTCTGTCTCTCTTTCATTTATTAGGAAGCAGAAGTGTCCACAGTTATCACGTGAGCTTGCTAGTTTTCTACACCGACTTGTCTGCCAAGTATTGTAAAGTATTTAGAGCAGAGCCGTAAGACAAATGTAAGGGAATGTGCTCCATTTCGCTGAACGTTGAAAGTAATTTTGTGCTTCGGGAAAATCGACTGAAAAAAATATTGATTCGATATCCAACTGTACAAAGTGTATCTATAGTCGTATCCACTACCATGGTGTAGTGGATCCAAAGTGTTCACACGATACGGATCATTCACTCAACTCAACAGAAATATTTCTGAAACTCATTTCATTTCTCATAGACAACAAGTTGTTCCTTCAGAATAAAAATAACTAGCAAACCGGAATCTGATGTATATAAATGTTTTTGATTGACAGCAAGATTAAAATAGAGTCCAAATTTGGACATTGTAACATTGCATTTCACCGAAATTTTTGAAACTGAGAAATCATTGATTGTATCCAGAACGCTGACAATACCTGGCTTATCTAAATCAAGGTCTGTAAGACGGACTGGCAAGAATTCCATTGTTGTATAGGGGATAAGACGGAATCATAACTGGTTGCTGAGCGACAAACATTTCCTCTATTTACCACACGACAACATTCGTTTAATGGATCATCTCCTTGGTTTGAAAATGTGGCATATTTCAGTTCACACCGAGAAGCCGCGAATTCTTGCCTTGCTAGTAATATTTGTATTGGCAATCAAACAGACAAATTTGCATTTCATTACAAAGCTGACACGAGAGTTTTCAAGAAAGGCTCTACAGGATATTTTTGCGGTTCTCAACTCCAACGTCAACCGCTATGAAATATCCTTCCATTCGTTTGAAAATGACGAAATGAGTTTTGAATTGGCTCAAGTTCGATGTATGATATTCGGAAAGGACTACTGGAAACCTATTGGAAGATGGTTTCCTTTCCGGCACAGCCAACCGCATCACGTTGTCCTGTTTCCTATCAACGACGCAAACATAACGACACAATACGTTATGTTTGATACCTGCTGGCATGCCCTTATGCACCCGCATTCCATTCTGCTCAGTATCCAATGGGGAATAGTGTCACGTTCGGCTGGGCCGGACCTGCTCCGGGAAGTAGAAAACCTCCCTGCATTAAAACTAGTTCTCAGATTTGAAATAGTCTCAAATGGAATTATGGTGACACATCACTTGATAGCGTGCAACTTCTACTGCTACCAGCCAGCAACGTTTAATATTCTGACAGCAAGTGTCACTGAAGTACTCCTAAACCCATTGATTTTCCACCAAAGACACTTTACGAACTCAAATAATCGGAAAATTGACGCTATAATGAACCTTTTCTCGTTCAAATCAAAGCAGAATAAAATTTTCCAACCAAACCCGTTTACTTGTAAACGATATCCTTTCAAGACTACCGAGTTTCCATTTTGCTTTCCTAATGTGCTGGCTGCAATTTTGGTTTCAAAAATCCATAATTTTTCCATGAACATAGTGAACAAGTTGAATGTTACTGATTACCATGCAACTGACCTCAGCCTTTCAGGACAATTCGTGATTATGGACCAATCATATGTTAACTTTCAACATTGGTCCCTTGCAGGTCAATATAGAAAATATTCTAGTTTCTACTATTATAGGAACAATAAGAGAACCGTGATATATTGTTTAAACCTCCGAAAAATTGGACATGATAAAGTGATGGACACCTCGGCCTGGGTAGAGTCATTTGAACTAGAAGCCTGGGTGCTTATTATTGGGACAATTGTCGCGATTTCTGCGTTTGCAAAACAAACTGCCACTTATAGCAGAGTATGGAATATTACGAGCATGTTGGATCTGTTTGGGGTGATGATCGGAAATTCAATGCCACTCTATTTGAAAAAAATCAAACAGTTTGCTGCAATACAGATTGTTGGTTTCCTCATTTGCAATTGGTATGGCACTGGAATTATGAGTACATTAACTGTGCATCGTCCGCCAAGGCCGTTTGAATCGCTGAGAAGTTTGCTTGAAAGTCGGTACAAGATCCTTTGGAATAACCCACTATTAGACTCACCTTGGCAAGAATATGCTGCAAATTTTGAGGCACGTAAAATGCTTAACATGGTTAATGACAGCTTTCTCGATATTAGAAATGAAAGTGGCGCAACATACATCTACGCAAAATATCTCATCAAGAAATATGCTTTTTCTTCAGGCAGCCATAACCTTAACGATAATTTGTTGCTCATTGAGAACAGCATTAGGAATGTGTCTGGTGGGAACAGAAACGTACAATGTTTTGCTCTTCGTAGGGACTATTTAACTGAAAAATATCGGTTTACAGAAATCTACACTGTCTACAGGTACTGGTTATTTCAAACACTCTCAAGAGTACACCAAACTGGATTACGTGACAGGTGGCAAACTTGGACTAGTTTGGCGTATCGGCTTGCTAAGAAGCTTCCACTGGAAGATCCCAGCACCAATCCTGTGACACAGAAGGGCGACCAAATCGGTATTTCGAGGTTCTTGGGTATTGTCGCTGTTACATTGTCCCTGCTACTAGCAAGTGCTATCCTGTTCATACTGGAGTGTGTCTACACTCACCATGTTCAAAATGTAAGCAAGCTTTTTGGTTGAATTTGTGTTATTGTAAGTTTCAGCTGCAGGGAGCATTTACCCCTTCACTTATTCGGTTGACACACGCAGCAATTATATTTTTTGATAGATAATTTTAAATGACTTCATTTTAATGTCCGATCCTTTCTGACATGTTGCTGATATGCAGAAAACTGTTTCGAGAAAGACGCAAAGGCCAAACCACTCGGTACACATTCCTGAACGGTTTTACCGGCCGAGGATACCTTTTCCTGAAGACTTTCGTGGAACAGAGCGACCTGAAAACAAGCGAACTTCCGCGTCTCGTTCGTCTTCGCAGCAACCGCAAGAACAATTTTCGATTCTCACTACACTAGCCGCGGTACACTCGAGACCCTCTGCTTCTACGGCAGTCGCCCCGGAAACCCACACACTAAACCGAATCAGGCGTACGTGTCCAGCGCAGGAACGCGCGGATGAAGACGATATCGGTGTCATTCGACTATAGTGATGCGGCGGAAAGTGCCTGATCTTGTAGCCGTAACGTAATGCATGATGTTAAAAGTGATGGCTCGCGCTGGTATTCTTTTTCCACGTATCTACATATAAAGCCCATTCGTGCGATTGATTTCTCCGCCTGCAATATTTTATATGTTTGCCACGAGAAATGTCGTTTTTAAGCTTTAATTTCAAAATATAAATTAGAATAATTTGTGACCTATCTGTTCTCGGCAATGCGGTGTTCCTAAATTATATATAACGAGCATATATTGTTTGTTGGGAAAGCAGCATGAAGTTATCAGCGACCAGCAGCTCGAAATTTTGAAGCTGGGCAGTAGGCACCGTGTCATGAAAAGGCCAATAAGGTTGAGAGGAAATTAGAAGCCCTGCTCAGTTTGCAAGTTTGCTTAAACAAATTACTGTGCCAGAAATTTCCATTACTTTTTCAATCAACTTACATCACCCACACTATAATTAATGTATAATAGGCGATCCAACCACGGCTGCCGAATCTTCCACTTGTTCTGCAAGCCGGATATCCCATGTTCTACAGCGCGTCGGCGCCTGTGGGCGCCGCCATGCTGCTATGCTAAAATGCAAATAGAACATTATTTTGAAGTGGACGCACAGATGAAGCGTATTAACGCATTTCGTTTGTTTGCCTGATAGTATGACTGACAGTGTCAAATTAAATCGAATTCAAATTGCCAATGCAAATTCCCGCTGTACGTTTTAACACGAAATATCCTGTTCAGATGTTTCACCAATGTTGTTGAGCTATGTGACAGTTACTGGAATCAACACCACTCACGCAGACTTATGGAGCCATGGCGATCAGTATTGTTATGTTAGTGTATTCAACATTCTTGTTTTTAAATCCAATATCTGTCGCAGCATTTTGGGTCAAGCTTGCTACTGAACCCGCTAGTGGTATTGTCAAATTCCGTCCTAATCCAGCTAACCCGAGAAATGCCGGCACCTGTTTCGCGCAAATAATTGTAGAAATTTGATTTAATGCCTCAGGCAAAGCAACAATTTTTTTCCAAAGCATAACAACTAAAGTACATTAATTATTGGAAATATAATTAAGACGATATATAGGTATATGTATAGTTTAATTAATATTATGTGCAATCGACTGAAAAACTTTATTAACTATACATATATAAAACTATAGCAATGTTCATATGTATTACAGTTGTAAGCGATGTCGTGATACGAGATTTAGCTTCAGGATCGAGAAATGAGTAATTAAGTTTAAATGCGGAGAAACGGTAAATGGTCCCTTTGGTGCCAGGCCAGTGTACCCATAAAACTAGCACATATATGGCCGAGCGTCTCGATAAACTCATATTCGGAACAAAAAGCACGATCGTCGATCAAGATTTTGTTTGATGGAGTAGCCTAGTAATTCCGACGAAAATTTTAGAAACTACAGAGCGTTAAAATTGAAAAGAAGAATTTTAAAATATGCACATTTGGATAGCATCAATAGTTATGGACATTGATCATTTTACAAAAAGGAAAAAAAGTCATATAAAATCAATAATACATTGATGCGGGAACATTGGAAAAGTAGAAACATATTTACGGAAATATAGATTTGCAAGCAATGTTTCTTAGCATTGTTTTGGTAAATCAGAAAGATTCTGAATTGCATTTTGGCGAACAATTTGTGAAATATCATGATCGATACTGGCATTTATCGATGATCTTGGGAAGATGTGATAATTCCGAAACTTCAAAACATATTTTGACGCGTAATGAAAGAAAATTGTAAAGAGGGATAAAAAGTGCCACTTTGCAATAAAATGAGATTGGAATGAAAAGGGAATGAACATTTCCAATTGAGGTGCCATTCGGGTCAGTACTCGATACGCTTTATCATTTTTGGTTGGGACGCGGACGCCAACCACTTTGTGATGCAGAATAGGTTATCAGCAACGTTTATTGGTCGCCTTCCATTTAAAACACGTGTCGACTTTTCTGCCATAATCATCATATGTGTTAGCTTACAGAAACAGGGGTATTTCTTTTCTCTTGTCCGTTTTGTAGATGTATGTTCGCCTTATGCATCCAACATACAAATTTGTAAAGGACAACAAAAAACATGCCCCCTTTTTCTGTAAATTTACACATATATCCTACTAGTACACACAAATTACTATATAAGTGATTGCGTAAAACAAATTTTACGTGCAAAATCTATCATTAGCGATAGTTTAGCATTTCGATCTACTCACCTTGCATTCGGATGTAACGAAAAAATTTCTAATATAACGTGTTAAAGGTACCAAAATGTTTTGGTATTTTGCAGAGACGAATGCGTTTACAATTCTCTGTGAAAGTTAGAAATCCACAATGGATGAATTTGGCATAAATGACGTAACGTGGTACATTTAAATAAACTCATGGACCGTTTGACTGATGTCTAATGCAATGCCCCATCCCATTTTCCCACTCCATATAAGTCAGATGACCTCACTGCAGCAGTAATAGTGCTCTTATTGCCTTGCAATATTTACGTGGTCCCAATATTGAAAACCTTTACAATTGATCATTTAACTAAACGTAGAATCTGCATGAGCCAAAAATAGTTTAAAAGTGTGAACAAATTGTAATGACTATGTTACTCAGTCAATCGCAAAATCATTAAGCATTATTTATATTTATACCTCGTTTCGATTTTAATTGTTGCGTTGTCCATTTTTTAGCCATACGCGGTTTTTTAATTAAACGCAAGAAAGATGAGAAACGAAATAGTGCGCTGATAACCATATTCCATAATTTACTTTATTTCTATTCACAATTTGATGCTTCAATTACATTGAGTGTTTTCGTGAATCGTAAATAGTGGAGACAGAATTTGAACAAGATTCTCAGTCGGTTGCGCCAACTCCCAACGAATCCAGCCACTGTCTGTACTTGGAAACCTCAGTGTACACGCCAGGTTTGTTTATGTTACCGCAAAGGTATCCCCAAGCAGATACTCCAGCCAGATATTTCGTCTCATTAGAGTATGTGCAGATTATTGGTCCCCCGTCGTCGCCTACGCAGGCGTCAACCAATTCCCCTTTATCGTTAACTCCATTCGCACAGATTGGTATAATCATACTCGTGAGGATACGCAGCTTCGCAGTAGCTTTTGGGGTGCACTGGAACGACACCTTTCATAACCTGGTCGGCAAACAGGTTGCCGGGGTTGGCGTGACCATATCCAACAATAACGCAAACATCAGTGTACTGCACGTACCGGTTGGCAATTGGCAGGGTTTGTACTCTGGGAGACTCGTCAAATGGTTGTTCGAATTTAAGGACATCAATGTCATCATGGAGTTCACCGTAAACATAATCTGGATGAATTATAGCTTCGGTTGGAACTCGAGACTGCTGTTGTCCGGAAATAATTTCTTCCATCGTGTGACCTCCAGCAACAACCACGATTCTGCTGGTGGGATCCCAATAAACGGCCACGCAATGAGCAGCTGTAATAACCTGTGACATGGTTACAAGTGTACCTCCGCAACTGTGTTCATTGGGTCGTCCATCCATCCCTTTTCTTTGGATTGACACAAGAAATGGGAATTCACCCGGTTCCGCTTCGGACCCACCAACAATGTTTATTGAGGTTTTGTTACTACTTTCTTTGGCATTTGTAACATGAAGAAGCACGATACAAATCAGTATCAGCATTGTGATTACAATGAATGGTAAAGTTAACACGATGATTTAAATTCGCCGATTTTTTAAACTCTTGCCAATACACCGCAAGTTGTTGAAGATTCGACAAACAGCGACAGTGTGAGGATGTTGCACGCTGAGCAATATTACAACGATGACTAATTATGCTCCATTGTTTGGGATGGTATGTGTGCTCCCCGATTGCGCACATAATTTAATTGTCGATGATAAAACGCAATATGCGTCAGCTCCCAATATGTCTAATCGTAAATTACATAGGGGATATGCACGTGCGCGCCTTCGTGACGCAAATGGCATGCGCAACAGGAAGAACGGATGAGACAGAGTGATTTAATTACCAGTGGCATTGTTTTTGTTTTAAGCGAGTAATAATCACAAAAGTTACACATCTATGCACACATTGTTTCATACTTGACTC
>CM023199.3:5877560-6032837 GCA_004115045.4 Sinella curviseta | reverse complement strand
TGTAAGAAACATGAGTAAAATAGGATCAATAGCTATTTAATTTCCAGCACCTTGTTTAATCAGACAAATTTTAGCTGTGTAGTAGCCACAAATGGAGCGCCTCAAAATTGAATTTTCACAAATCGATTCTACCACACAGTTGGAAATCTCAACTACGCTTTCGTAGAATATATACCATTCGGTACTTTATTACTATATTTCAGATCATTTGTCCCAATGCGTCAATTGTAAAGTTCTGGACCGGCAAGTATTGATTAATGATGGTATCGTCAGATTGTGCCTGGCATATAAGTCCAATATTAATAATATTATATTATTATATTTGCAAAAACTCAATTTAAGCGGACATAAGTAAAAGAAACTAACGAAAGCATTGACATCAATCAATTTTAACAACAGAACGATGGTAAATCACTCAAATGTGAAATGGATTAAATTTGTAATGCGTTTCAGAATAAAATACAATTTGCAAGCAAATTGTTTGATGATAGAAAACCACTGACCACTTGCAATGCAATTTAAATTTATTTCGCCATCTTGTTTCGCTTTGGATGCAGTAATCAAAGAAACCTGCTGCAATACAGTTTTGCATGCGAACAAGCAAACATAACTTTGCGTCACTATAACTCTAAAACTTTCACACGTCAAGATTAAGTGGGTTTAATTTTAGTTCTATTGAATTCTAGACACACAGGATCAATCAAACTGTATGAACCTATTTCAATAATTAACCTAACACATTGAGCGTTTTTACGACAAAACGATATGGGATAATGTGTAAATCAAATTCGACAATGGCGCCTACGCACGTAAGTAATTGCAGTTAGATATTTTTATCATTCAGTTTGTGGTCTGGTCAATCTTGGGCTACTGACAGATCGGACAGATAAATTTTAAGTTAAATGCACAAGATTTGTGTAATGCAGCTTGCAATACAAATCTTCTTTTAGCTATTTGCTCAAGTGGAAGCAATTTTCCGCGCTATTGCACTGTTGCTGTAAAAAAATGTAAATAGACTGCAACCGGTAACGAGAAGCAGCTTTAATTCCGTTACTCAAATCAATTATCCAGTACATATTTTCGGCAGCATAAATTAGGTAAATTTCATCGCGATTAACTGGCTACGGTTTATGTCAAAAATCCGGAAATCCAAATATCCGGAAAAACAAAAATCCGGAAAAACAAAAATCCGGAAAAACAAAAATCCGGAATTACAAAAATCCGGAAAGCCAAAAATCCGGAATCCAAAAATCCGTAACTCCGAAAATTGGTAAACACATATATTTTTGATACAATTTGACCTGGTTCGATTATCGGAACCTAAACCAACCTAACCGAACCTAACCTAACCGAACCTAACCTAACCGAACCTGACTTCATTTAAACTAATCTCTCTTTGATTTCTCTTATATAGTTTTCCGGATTTTTGTAATTCCGGATTTTTGTAATTCCGGATTTTTGTAATTCCGGATTTTTGTAATTCCGGATTTTTGTAATTCCGGATTTTTGTAATTCCGGATTTTTGTTTTTCCGGATTTTTGGACTTCCGGATATTTGGATTTCCCGATATTTGGATTTCCGGATATTTGATCCACCCCACTGGGGCTACAGCTATCAAACCATACCGTGCATTTGGCAGAGGCATCTATGCGACTAAAATTCTTCTTGTGCTCGAAATCCATTTGTTCGGCGTCCTTCTAGTCACTTAAAAATCAAATGAATGCCAATCTTCGCATCCTATTATTGTTTCGTACGTACGTTTCATTAATGTTTGCATTAAGTTGATGGGAGCTTAATTCGTTTATCAATTAAACGAAACCTTCATTGCTCTAAACATTACTGTCTTTTATATATACGAATTGCTAAAGCTAATAAATACTGAAGCATTTTGTATCTTTCAAGTATTCATAAGCACCAAACAAAGAACAGTAAAACATTTCAGTTAGGTTGCAAATCTACAGGCATATGCAAATCCAATATTCGTATGTAAACTTTCGCACTCATTGTGGAAAACTAAACCGCTTAAATGTATCTGACGTTTACACGCTTGGTGTTTGACAGCTTGAAAAGATGTACAAGAACCTGTGGAGATTCACTTAAGCGTCAAATACTGTATTGGATGTACAATGATTTATTTTCGAACATTTTCCCATTCGACTGCATAAACCAAATTTGAATATTCTTGTTTTTCACAAGAGTGGAAAGAGATTTAATAATTATGCATTGCAAAATAACCATCTGAAAAGGCTTTTCCATTTGATATTATTGGAAAAATCATACTAAATATACTTTTTATATATATGTACTATATATTTCTAAAGAGTGAACGTATGTAAGTATATTTACCTTGTTCACTATATGATATTTACATATGAGCTTCCTGGTTTCTAAAAGTGTGATGTTAATCTATAAACTTAATGAAATCATTATCCATCCGGTTTATAATTTGCTAGCCTCTAATTGTAAGATGTTATAAATTAACACACAATTAACAAGGTACAACGCCACCCACCCACCCGCACGGTTGCAATTAGCAATTACATTAACCAGATGTAAATGTCGTCCTTCAGGTAAGCAATCTGGATTGGCAGTTTTGTTCAATTATAAAATTATATTAAAAGAGGAGCATATATTGCCTTGAATTTGAGAAATTAGTTTTCAGAAATATCTCAATGTAGTTGATCTACTCACCTGATTTAAAACTACATGCAATACTCGCGATTGAAATCATTTTATATACAAATGTTTAAAAGTTATAGAAAAAATCTCTTTAGTAGACAATAATGTTTGCGATTAAGAAACAATTCCAATCACTAATGATTCAACTACGGTCCAGAATTCTAGAGATTCAATTCATGCAAGCATGCAAAAACTCCTTCAATGTAATCAACGACATTCTCCGAAAATTATTGGAGCTTCTGAACCTGTAACTAAAATGGTATAGCTGTGACTTCAATATTTCAAAAACCGACGTCCCGATACTGCAAGACAGAAGTGAAGTCTGGTCAAAGTCACATTGTTTGATTTGTACCGTGCAACGATACAAAATAGAATGTGAGTTACTCAATCAAGTCGATCAATCAGTGAAAAAAAGATTAATCAAAATTACATCACGTGATGGTAAATAACGATCAGCATTTCTTGAAAATTAAGTAAATGATCACTTGATCTCAATGCCTCATCTTTACTTGGAAAGCCGAACTTATATTGATGGTGTAATATTATACGCAAAATTATCAATATTATCATAATGCTTATACATAAACGACAAATCCCAGTTAATTGATAGCACCTTTAAGTACGATCTCTGAATAGTTAGTTTTTAGCAAACATGACCTTAACCAAAATCCATTAAGTGGCATCATAATGGTGATGAAAGATAATATTATGTATTTCCACTGCAATCGATGGTATATTTAATGGTACCTAATTTAACTCTGACCTAACCTAGCATTTCAAGAAAATTGTAATATTTACTTCGTCTTGCGTTTTAAGGTTATCCAATTAATTCGAGATTTTTAAAGTTACCTGAAGACGTTAATCTTCAAACAGATACAGAGGGATATAGTGAATGGCGTAGTTATTTCGACATATAATTCTTTATTATTAACAATTTTATTAACGAACAATTCGTTTTTGGGCTTTCGATCATACCGTTGCCTGATTCCTAAACCTTCACACTAATTCTTGAAGCACTATCCAATCATGAACTCTCGCAAGGAAGCAACTAATTATTTCTCAATGCCTGAACTAAAAAATAAACGCAATATGCAAAATAATTATAATCAGATTCTTAAATTTTAAACTGGCGATAACTTCGGAAATTAATGTCAAGGTACTGTACTGGTAACTAATGTGACATGTCGACGCCGGCAATGCACTTTTATGCCCGAACAGTGATAAACAACCTACCAGGTCCATTTTCGTTTTCTTGGCGGTTAGGTGGTGGTTATTTTGGAGAAGTTCGAAATTTGGAATTAATGAACTAGCATTAAAACTTCTATTCGTCAAATCTTCTTAGCAGCATTGGAGTATTCTCTGAGCGTTATTTCTGTGTATCACTAGGATTGATTTGTTTGTTGGCGTGCAACAAATCAAATTGAGTTCCAGCGCGATCAATTATATTACAATTTAAAAATCGTTAAATGTTATAAAATATTGCTGATGGATGATACTAGCCAATAGAACATTTGTCTATCGAATATAACTTATTTTTAAAAACTGGTATCTTGCACTTATTTTTTAAGGTACGTTAATTTCCGCCAGCGGCAACGGGCAACATATTGGCTTAAGTAAATGGTGTGACGTGTAATCATTGGTTGTCTTCCCCAATTCCTACTACTACTACAACTACTTCTCACCGACAGACACAGCACGTGTACACCAAAAATTTCGATTCGCTGAAAGGATTACAATTTCGACGTTGGTCGTTGGAACGTGTTTTGCATAAGAGTTGCAACATAGATCATTAAATCATTCAAAATGTAAGTTATTCTTAAAGTTACATTAACATTAACACACTATATTATGTTCTTACATTCTATATATATTAACTACTTTTCGTTGATCTACATATTAAGTCATGAAAATCAACGAGTTATGGTGGAGCATAGCGTAATCGTGCATTAATACTCCTTATACGGGACATATTCGCAACAGCCGCATGATAATTATTTTTAGAAGAAAGAATCCCTCTGAGATTCAATAATGGGTATATTCGATGAATAAATGTAAGCAAAAATCACCAACAATATGCGTACAACTATGCCCTGCCCATATAAATTCATCACAATTAATTTGTTTAGCGATGATTTCAGTTAAACGTAACAAATTATACGCAAAAGCTCAACAGCATATTCCAGACCAGCACTGCCGAGCACCCGACTAATTGTAGTAGTAGTACTAATTCTACAATCCCTCTCGAGTCTTGTAACAACAACTGCGATTAATGGAACACACCTATACCATTATTTATAGACACCGGTGCGGGGAATCCAACATTTGGCGTCTACATTTATTAACTTACATTCATGTTTACGGATCTTCGTTCAAACTTCGTTAGTTGCTTGAAGTCAATGCAACTAACGAGAGTAATTGCTTTTATTGAATGAAAGAAGCTATTTAATTTTCATAACTGTGTACGTAATTATTCAAAGGTACATAATTTATTATATACGACATGCCTCAGTCCGAAATCTCGGTATTACAATTTTAAAATTTAGAAAAATGATATAGTATTCTACGTTCATGGTAAACGTGATTATCACAAAAATTTGTTCATCAGCATAATGTGTTTGTGAATATTTTAAACTTCGTGGTACATAAATGAATTAAATTGTCATAACATTTCCGTACCGACTACCATCACTTAACTGCGCCCAATAAGGTCAGCTAATCTTCCATTAAAAGAATAAAACAACATTTTGATTTAAAACAACAATAATGATTTTATATTGGATAATGCACTAAATATAAATAATGTATATTCCCACTCATTTCAGTCACAAGCATTCGATGAAAAATTTAACTTCCTGCCCAGCCAAAATAAAGTAGACTTTTGCGAATGGGGGTAGACGTTTACCAGAATTTGATGTGAACATGACGATATTCGCTCTTTCGATTTTAGCCTTTCAGACTACATACACAATGATGTATGGACCTGAAAGAATAATTATTTATGAAGCTACAAAATTTTAATTGTCGATGTAGGATTATTTGGGTTTTCTTTTGGTATGATTGTTTGCTGAGTAGAGCACGAGCATGAAGAAATAAAAGGTGTGAATAGTTGTCATTAGATCGATTCAATCCGAAGACCAAACATGAGCTCCTGCCTCAGGACAGCGGTGCTTATCTTTTAACAGTCGTAAGATGAATCCGGCTATCATTGCTACTCCTGCTGTCTTGGTAGTGACTTGGTGACATTTGAAATATCTAAGTCAATGGAAAGTGGACACTAGTCATTATGAACAATGCACATTATGAAAAATTAAATATATATTTAAATGATTGTACTGTAAATACTTACCTGTAAATAATTAGTCTACGAGCTAATGCTTCCTGCTCTGGCGACAGTTAAATAAACGAACCGCCAATCACGGCCCTTCCGAGGACATTTCTTTTGGCAAAAGTCACCCCAATAGTATAGCTCCCAATATCGGCACAATTCCCAAATGAACTGGACGAAAAGATTCATGTCTTCAGAATTGTCTCACGGGCATACAAACTGCCTACTGCATTTGCTTGGTCGTTGTAACCCTGCGATCCTCTAACGGCGGAAAATATTCCTTCGATGTCGTCACTGGTGAATTTGCGGGTCTGAACAAAATGGAATCCCGACATGAGCAGGTATCTATACCAAAATCATGCACAAAATGCATATTTTGTTTCAAATTGACTAGGTACATGATTTCAAAATAAAATAGAAGTTGATGTGGTATTTTAAACAAAATATTAAGAATTTAAGTGACTAAGCACTTGCACACAACGAATGCGGATACATATTGTTTTTGTACAATCGATAGAGCAGAACTTGTCGGGCTACTTGGTCGTGTTTGTTTACTTTTGTAAGCCATCGCAGCTGTATATATCTTGTCAATGCAGCAAGTGTAGATCCACACTCTGTGGTTGTTTTGGGGTTCATGAATACGTGACGTCCTAAATGGACGATCGCTAAAGTAAAGAACTGATTCCCGATTAAGATCTTATTGAGATGAAATAATGTCTTCTTGGTGGGATACTGGAAAATAATAATACTAAAATAGTCACTGAAATGTTTACTGCGATTAGACGGCAAATTTTGAATTATGATAATAGTTAAAATTGATAAATATTGTGGAGGAACAGTACGTCGGAGTAATAAAAACCTGTGTACATATAGCTGGCAAATCATCTGTTACTGTGCCTAGTGCTGCCTGCACTACACTGTCTGAGCTCTGTGTTGCAACTTTTCTCTGCTATCTCAGGCCGCCCATATAGTACGCTTTGGCGTGACCTACTTGATTTCATTTCATAATCATTCCTGAGAGTGGAAAATCATTATTAAATGCCCATCAGCCAGATTATTGGTATCTGTATTACTCAAATGCGTATTACAACAATACCTACTAATTGTTGTCACTTCAGTGACTTTCCGCTTAACCATAGATTCACCGGTTTTGCTTTTCATTCCGTCATATCCGCTTAAGCCTCACAAGTTGAGTTCAAAATATTTCAAATAAACAGATTTTTGATATCTTCGTCTAATTGACCCCAGGATTATTTCGATTAAGTTTTAAAAAAATTAAATATTCAATTAAATTCGATTTACGTTAATTTCAAGCTAAAAAACCTGTTTCACCATAGAAATCTTTGTGTCAAGATAAATTAATGATCAACTTGTCTATCGGTTTCATCAAAAACAACCAAAATCTATATCGTTCGTTTGTTGAATGTATGGGCTTTTCTCTCAAATAAAGCCTCATCGACCGCAACAAGCTCTAAAACTAGTATTGTAACACTAGCAATCGCCAGAGAGGAATAAAATAATTAGCAAATGGGCAGCAAATAACAGCATGACACATTATAACGTCACTACGTGGCACAGAGTCGGTTGTAAGAAAAATGAAAACAGATATCCGTGGCGGGGGTTGGTTGATGAATGGTTGTTTGTAAAATCAATTATTTGTAAAAAGTTGTGAACTCATTTAAATACGCAGTGTTGTAAAAATTAAATTGAAAGTGACACCACATTATCCAGAAACCTAAGAAGTATTGTTCCGTTTTGTGACAAATCGCAAATACACGGAGGGAAGACGTTTGCAAATATATGCATATGTGCCTAAATGACTGGAAAAAAGTTTACTGGGAAACTTTTCCACCAAAACCAGATGAGAAGTGGAAGTGCTTACTGGCTGTAATGGAAATTTAACATTTATTTTATAGACCATGTTCACATTATTAGGTATCTAAGCAAATTCATCTTCCCATTCTTGTAAACTTGTCTGTTTCATTTCTGTAGATTTTAAGAAATCACTCTCTGATTCATCGTATTTCTCTGATTTGATACAAACCTTTGTTCACAATTAGTTATGCACAAACATTCGAACTGTTATTATTACGACGTTGTTATGTAAAAACATTCACCTTACATTTATATTAGTAAGTGCAGGTCGAAAACCACAAGTCACAGAGATTAGTTTTGTTCGTGATTTTCCGACCAATGCGTGTTCCAAACCATAAATAATCAATAAGAATGTTCACCCTCCTTCATCCTACAAATGAATGACATTGCTGATTTTCTACCATTAAATTAAATTTGTTAATTACCCAGTTTTCTTCCTCGGCTTGTGGATGAATCTTGTAACTGTCGTGGTGGTTGCTGGCGTCATTAATTTGCCTTGAGAGGTACGAGATTTAATCCGAAAGCGAGCATGTATGTACTAATATTATTTCTTCAATGCAAATTAATGACAACGTATGACATGAGTAGTGTGAAAACATGCCGCCACTTTGTGGAAGCGCGAAAATGAAACCTTGCCAGGATTACACATAAACTGGTAAAACTTACAAAAATTTTCAAATACTTTCCAGAAATGCTAATACATATTAATAAGTTGCACCTGAAACACTAAAGTCCTATGGATGCAGTTGTACAAAATGACCACGGCATATTGTTGAATCCTTCAAATCTTATGTATTTCTCTCATGTGGTTGCAATTGATTACTCCCGGTTTATAAACTTCAATTCATATATAGAAAATTGCACTGTTTCTGCTACTAACGTGGACGCCAAGTTGGTGAAATGTAGTTTTGGAATATGTGGAGGGGACAGGATTCTGGAAAGGTATTTGGGCAGAGTAGAAAGATGAAATTTGACATCAAAATACCCAGGTACTAACGAAACGGCTCAAGACTAATTTATTAATTGAGTTTGAGTCGTTTTGTCAATTCATATAATCTTATCATAACGCCAAACTCGCCCATTTTACTGCTATTAAATGTGGAGTATATACTTGGACTTTTAGTTTAAAAGTCAATGAACGGTCCCGGAATAATATCGTGGTATTCTTCTTTCACGAAATTTTAACAAATAAAAATGATATGTGAACTGTCAATGTACATTTTTACTTGTTTCGTTCCATGATAGTTTCAATTTAGTTGATTGTCCACAAAGGGAAACTCATATGACTAACTTCCAGTGAAGGCGAAGTTCTGTCTGTAGTTATTTAATATTGGTGTAGGGTAGCTTTATATTTATTCGGAACTTCAATCATAAATTACTGCATATATTTTACTTCGATTCTTTATGATGCCTTTTTAAACTGATTGAAACAATGTCTGGACGTACCGATCCTCACCACGAACATCCAATAAAGTATCAGTCGCATTTAGTATACCAAAGCCGGCTGAATGGCAGACAATGGTATTGAAACTATTCAGTACATGTTTAAAAACCAGTCACGAATAGGTCGCGGTGATAATCGAATATGATTCGGCCTTAATGGATCATATCACAGGAATGTGATGTATATAATTTGGTTGATGTGCCTGGCTTACGATTTGTACAGCATTTGTGTATTCGGACAGGCGCGCAGCCAGGGGGGGCATCAGGAGGGGCAGCGTAATACACGTAATGTATAAGGTTGCCCCGCCCCTCTAATCTACGTAATGTTGAAACCCCAACCCCAGGAGGGGGCAAATGCCCCCTCTGCCCCCCTCTGGCTGCGCCACTGTATTCGGAGACTGTTAAATAACAAACTAGAGGAATTGATCAAGGAACCGGAAATCGGTGATTATTTTGGTATCCCGTTAACAATTGTGATCCTTTGAAGCATTTATTTTTAACGCTTCGTTAGATACGAACTTATTTGTTAGATAAAATCTTCTGTTTTACAATCCAATTCTTGTTAGTTCATTTTTACTTCGGTGGAGCCATCGTCATTTGCATTTAATTGAAATATATTGGACGTCGATAGTTTACCCTATCGATAATAAAGGACATTGAAGTAAAATAGCGTCCTTCTGCAGCAAACATAATAAAATGTCTATCCCATAGTTTTCTAGTTGGTTGCCAGCACTGCAAAAGTAATGATAATCAACTCATTAATGCATAATATGTGATCATAATGGATTTTTTTCCTTAGCCTGTCACATACTTGAAATGGTTGAATTGGAACGAGATATTTATTAGATAATACATTAATTTAACATAAACATATTTTTGGAAAACGATTATTGGTACAGTTGCATTCGAAGCTAATTTGCCTGTAATGTAATTTACTGCGGCGGAAGTTCAATTTTTAGTAAGTATTGACTTGAAATAAATGTTAAGCTAGTACAGTTGCGGATACTGTGGTTAAGGTTTGTAATGCCACATGTTATCATATTTTATTTTTTATCCAGTTAATATTTATGGTAATGAGATGAGCCTTTGTATCAAGTCCTAGATAAGTGAATCTACCAATTACACCTGACGCTAAAAATCGCAGTAATGTGCGCTTGGGATCTTTATAGCAGAGTCGCGATTACAAGCAAATAGAAAACATATACAACGTCAATGACTGTCACACTTCATTCTACTGACTTAATGATATAAATATGCAGTTTCCCAAAAGGCATTGCGCTTCACAAAAACATATCGTTACAAAAGTTGAGAGTTAGTTCCTTGAGTTGACGAATGTTGGTTTATTGTCAATATGCAGATAATGACCGAGATGGGAGATGTCGGAAGATGGGAATTGGAAAGGAGATTGATTACGACGATGCCTTCCGACTGACTCCATTTAAACCTGGAAAAACTCGCCCTTTCATCATCAAGTTCGTTCGCATGCGAGATAAGAGAGAATTCATGCAACACAAGAAGAACCTTAAGGGCAGGACCATTAAAATTTTGGATGACGAAACACCTGAAGAGCGAGCGGCAAGGAAATTGTTCAAAACAGTTTATGAAGCTGACTGGAAAAGCGACAATAGTTTGAGGAGAACAATACGGAATGGAAGAATGACACTGACCAAGGACGGAAAGCCAGTTAAAAGTTACATGATTAAGGACGGAGGAGTGGTGATTATGACAGCACCATCCCAAATGGCACGAGTACCCTGAGGTCACACGCCCATGAATAAGGAGGATACCTGGACATTACTGTACTGGAACATTAGTGGTATAAATAGATTATATAATATAGATAATAAAACTGAACAGGAAATTTGTAGAAATAGTATTATAGGATTTGTAGAAACTCGGAACTTAAAAGATATCAGTTTAAAATGGATGCATAACTATGAGATTTTTGAAAGCAAGGCGCATCATGAAAAGGGGAAGAGGGGTAGACCGAAAGGAGGTTTAATCTTAGGTATAAATAAAAGCATATTCACAGACATAAAAACTATTATCAGAAATCAACACGTACTTGCAATATCTTTCACAGATAAAAAGAATAGAAATTGGATAGCTTTTCTGGTTTATATAGAACCAGATTGCCACGACTTTGAAAATATTATAGAGGACATCCTGGATAAAAAACGAGAATTATGCAAACAGGCAGGAACGAGCAGGATAATGATAATGGGAGATTTTAATGCACGTGTAGGAGCTGAGTTAGGACTGGACGCAACCCAATGGACAATTAATAATGGGAACTTGAAGATAGATAGAAGCTCAGAAGACAGGCAAAAAATAGAAAAGGTACAATTTTAATGAGCAAAATGTCTGAAGAGAATCTTATCTTATTAAACAGCAGGTGCGAGGGAGACGTCGAAGGCAACTTTACATTTAATAATTATAATGGAAGCGGTGTAATTGACTTATGTTTTATAAATGACGAGGTTGTAGAAGACGTAGATAAGTTTAGAGTATTAAACTATATAGATTCTGAGCATTTACCATGCTCTTTAGAATTATTTAACCGAAAAAATATAGCTGAAACTATAGGAATACAGAAAAAAATTGCAAAAAGATTGGTATGGAATAAAGAATACGCTAGACAATATGAAGATACGTTGAATGAATCGATGAGGCAAATCCCAGCAAACACAGAATATCGGAACATTGTAAAAATCTTTCATGAAGCAGCAATGGAGTGTCACATGGTTAAATTTGTAGATAGTAGCGTAACAATTACGAGTAAAAAATGGTTTGACAAAGATTGTGTCATAGCAAGGAATAATACTTTGGCTGCACTAAAAATAGCAAAAAAGACAAAATGGGCTAGGGAAGCTGGGGAATCTTATCTCAGGAAAAGGCAGGAGTACACTGACTTACGGAAAGCAAAAAAATCGAAATACCTGCTAGAGCTGAGAGATATTTTTAACGGAGTAAAACACAGTAGCGATTTTTGGAAAATAGTTAAAGGATGTAAAAGTAGACAGATAAATAAAATGGAAATAACAGAGACAGAATGGCAAAAATTTTATAATGACATACAAAGCCCAAGAAATAACTGCAAGATGAGTATAATAGACGTAAGGCATGAAATGTTAGACAGGGAATTCCACCCTACAGACCTAGCTGTGGCATTAAGAAAGTTGAGCAACGGGAAAGCAGCGGGGCTCGACTTAGTTAAAAATGAGTTCTTAAAAAACACAAGTATGGACACGCGGGAAAAATTATTAGAATGGTTGAATCATATACTAGAAGTGGAGGTCCCACCAGAAGAATGGTCACAATCAGAAACTGTAATGCTATTCAAAAAAGGGGATAGACGAGATCCTATTAACTATAGGCCAATCTCACTCCTATCATGTTTTTTGAAACTATTCACTACAATGCTGCAAATAAGATTAATGAAATGGGCTGAAGAATTAAAGATATTACCACCGTGTCAAATGGGATTCAGAAGCGGAAAAGGTTGCATGGACCATATCTTTAACTTACAATCATTGCTACAAGTAGGTACGAAAAGAAACTTAGTGTATGCAGTCTTCATTGATTTCTCAAGAGCTTTTCCTTCGATTGCACATGATAAACTTTGGAAGAAATTAAATAACATAGAAGTTAGTGGAAAGATTATTCGAATACTGCAAGCCATTTATGACAAAGCAACGACACAAATAAGACTAGGGGTAGGTCACACTGACCCGATAGAAATCACAGAAGGACTACTCCAGGGGGAAAGTCTAAGTCCTTTATTGTTTAACCTCTTTATATCCGATATAGAGCAGGTCATGAATAAGCATAATATACCGGGGTTGATGATGAAAGACTTAGAAATACATTTATTAATGTTCGCGGACGATACAGTAATACTTGCACCTGGAGCAGGGGCGTTACAGAGAAAACTAAATGTACTCAAGGATTATTTTGAAGAATTAGGACTACAATTAAACGTGGGCAAGACTAAGGTCACGAGATTTAGAAGAAACCAAAGAACCAAAGATGAAAAATTTTATTTTGATGGCCGAGAATTGGAGATAGTAAAGGAATATGTTTACCTAGGAGTAAAATTCACAGACAATATCCTGCCAAACGAAACAGCAAAATGGTTCAAAGGAAAAGGGAAAGCGGCAGCAGGTAGAGTAGAGGAAATCTTATTTAAGGGTAGAGCGGAATCACTAAATCCCAAGATAAAATTAATGAATAGCATACTAGTCCCAACAGCATTATATAGGGCACATATCTGGGGTTTAAGAAGTTTCGATGAACTAGAAAAAGCCCAAACCTATTACCTTAAGCGCAGCTTAGGTTTAACAAGTAGTACATCTAATGCGGCTATAAGAATTGAGTGTGGGGTACCGAGGATTAGTAGCAAAATTATAAGCATGCTAATATCATTTATAGTGAAGATATTAAGAACGGGCGAAGATGATTATGCCAAGAAGTGTTACGCACAACTACTACATGCTAGTAGGAAGCCAAACACAAAAGCAAAATATAATTGGTTACTCCAAGTTAAAGAGATATTCGAAACTTGTGGGTATGGAGCATTATGGGAAAGACAAAACCCGGAGGAATTGCTTGCTGGGAAAGATATGATACTGCAGGCATGGATAGTAAAATGTGAAATTGACGATAGAGAGGCGTTACAAAAGTCGAAATCATTTCAGCGGTACGCAAGCATAATTAGCAAAGAAGCACATATAGCTGTTCACCTTGAAAAAATACTTGCTATAAGTGTAACGAGATGCATCAGTCACTGTAGGTTGGGTAGAGGTAGTTTCTGGTTTTGCAAGATGAATTACCAGATACCATTAAAAGAAAAATGCACGTACTGTGGGAAGGGAGAAGATAGCTTAGCACATCTCATACTACATTGTAGAACACACAAAAGTTTAAGGAATAAATACCTGTCAGATTACTTGGAAATGAACGCAGACGATGATGACAACGAAAAACTGAGTAAACTATTATGTAACTTGGATGACGACAAAATTATGGATATATTTCTATATGTACTTAGTGTAATCAAATTTAGAATATTCATGGATACTATGTAATTATAATTTCAAATAAGACTATAAAATGTAAAAATTAAAATGTCAAAATGATAACATTCATGGGCGAACCAAAGAATGTTTATGTTAATAAAAGAACAACAACAACAACAACATAACGGCGCTCGGTTAGTTTTTCTCGTTGATCCGTTTTTATTTTCATTTAGGTTCCAAGTAATAAATGGTTGTATTTATTTAATGTTAATTCAGTCCCGAAATATTAACTATGAGAATGCGTGTTCAACATTATCGCGTGCATTGCTGATACTAAACGATATTCTATTAAAACAATGCAAGCATTTGTTTGTCTGAAACTCAGTTACGAAGAAACAAATAGTCACGACGTACATTGCCGCCAATCCATTCATTATATTGCCAATAAAACAATCAGTGGAAAAGAACAATTAAATGAAGTGAGAATCCAAAGCTTAATCCTCACGTTTTCAAGCCTCAAAGGTGTACTGTAACGCCAACTTGTTGATTTATATTTTTATTAACGACAATCTTAAAGTTAAGATTGATTTATTATTATCATCAATCTTGATGTAGTTTTTTAGACTATTACTGAATGAGATTACTATGACCTCATGATTCGTAATAACAGTGAATACATTTGTAATATGCAAACGCCAGAATTCGAAAATACGGCCCTTAAAATCTGTTTGTCCGTCCATTTCAGTACTGTAACTGCAAGGTGTATGTTCGGACATTTCAAATCGATTTTTTTTCAAACAAAATGGACAAAATTTAGAAAACGAAGAGAAGTACTACTTAGATTTTTTCACGGTGATTCTAGTGGAACAACAACTCCCTGTAGTGATTTATTTTTCCTTTCCCGCTGTACGCTACGAAACTATGAGAATCGCTATTGATTAGTATTCGAATGCATGAATTTTACTATGTTGAATCTCCGCGAACACCGTGAAATTTCACTGGAAATGCGTAGGCGCGAATCCTTCCTGGCGTTCCATTAATTTTATTGTTCTTTGGCATTGTGAAAATAATTGAAGATATGAAGCCGATGGAGATGCCATCACGTACCAAAATTTAAACTATTTCCTATTATCTAAGGACTAAAAATTGTCATTAGAAATTGTATCCGTCAAAACTTTTGTATTTATAGATATCTGTTTCCTTTAACTCCACATATCCTTCAAATGCTTCAAATATCCTAAGAATAAGTTCCGTCTGAGCTGTCACGAGAGAAGCATCGCGATTAAAATAGTTCTCGCGAGCATTAAAAAAGTAATAAAGATTATTGCATGTAATGTGTTGAGCTCCATTACATCATCATGACCAAAAGTGTATTGCTGTCACAAGGCCATTGCGCCATAGCAGAAACAGAAAGTTCACATTTGTTATATAAAAATTCTGTATCTGAATTTCTGTCGTGTGTGAAGAAAACATGTGATACGATTTCCGAAAATCAGTTTGAAATTCTAATGTTATTCAAACGCAACCTACTTGCCGTTAAAACTGAAGTGGATACGTGTCTCAATCAATTAATTGGCAGGGAACTGCAGCTAAGACAGGGTCAGTAGGTGCATTTGCATGCCGGACCAGTTAACCATTGTAACGTGAAGCCAAAACGCGAAAAAAATATAGTCATTCATGGCTTACAAAAACTAAAAGCTGTCAAAAAGGGAGATTTGGTGGAAACGGTTAATGACTTTTTAAAAGACGCTCTTCAAGTGAGTGTAAACGTGCAAGAAGTGCGGATTCTTAAACATATTTCTCACGTTGTTGCTGTTGTTTCTTTGTTCACATTAACTGACAAAAAGAAGATATTTAAAAACTGTCATCGGTTAAAGGATTTTAGTGAGAAAGTTTCGATTACTGACGATCTCACAAAGATTGATAGAGAAAATAAAAAGCAAAAACGTTCGAATGTGTCTACAAATGAGGCTGGTACAAGTCAGCAGGGCTCTTGTTCGGGGAAGGCCACTCCCACCCCACCTGTTGGATAAGTTATCAGAAGTACGCAGATCGAACGATGACGTCACGAACCAAGCTGTAGTGGATGTTGATCATGATTACCATACCGGTGGAAATGAAGAACATGCTGGGACTCAAGTGGACAGTCCCGTGAAAGGTGCCTGGTTTTGGACGTCACCGGATATAAAAAAGAACCTGGAGGGAATTTTTGCATTGGGGGAAAGTTACAATTTTACGGCAGAGGACATCGGGCGGCTCTCGGATGAAATCGCAGATGAAAATCGAGAGAAGCTAAAAGGAAATATTTGTATTTGTGACTCGTTCATGAATGTAAGTTGGAAACGCCTCCCAGAAAAATTTGGTCGTGCATTGCCTAAAAAGTTCATTAAAAGGTTAAAAGCGATTATGAATTCAATAATAAGTGATTGGAATGAGCGATGCGACGCACAAAATGAGAAATGTTATTGTAATCACATCCTGCTCTAATATTACATTGAGTCAGTAGTGGACAAAATTGCATGTGCGCAAAAGTTCAATGATTAATACTTTGTTTTGCACTCTGAAATCTGATTATTACTCATGTAAAACATTTATGTAATATAAAAGTGAAATGAGAGATGTACATACGTTATAATATAAAAATTGTGTACCTATTGTTATCAGCTATAACAGGTTATAGAGTTTTCCTACATTTAATCGTTAAATAGTGTTTTGGTCCAAGATGTTATGGTATTAAGTTACATAGCACTTTGTCAAAAGTGGCAGCCGCAGCGCATTACAGCCTGTGCCATATAACTTTATTTGCATGCTACGCTGCTTTACCTATAATATTTTATATTGTCAAAAACTATATGTGAAAGACGGAACTCAAATTATGTTTGTCATATTATGCAATATTGAATCATGCTCGCTCTAATGGGCCATGCCTGATGAGCTTTATGGAATATTAATAAACTCATTCATTCATTCAATATCCTAAGAATAAAATGGTTCCCTGGCCAAGGACCAGTTGATCTTACAGTACCCGGCAGAACCGTAATCTCAACTCACCCCAAAAAACGAAAATATTACCAGCTACCAAGTTGCAAACGAGTATAACGAACTTGATATTAATTTTTCGTTTTGGAACGACCGCTGTAATGACTTTTGGATGTACTATAGAATTACAAAACAATCTTTTAGTCACTGTCTTTATGTAAAGTAAACTTTCGTACTTCAAATAATTTAGTATTTATAGGATACAAGTTAGAAAAGATTATATCTCCCCATACATTTCAATTTGTGCTGCTCACATGCACATGATTGTCATAGAATCTTGGAGATACAACGTAGGATACATCAAGTTAAAAATGTTTCTTCTATAACCGTTTCCATATAAACTACGTGTCCTAACTTTTGTCATATTTAATTGGAATTCAAAAGGGGACTTAATAGTTATAAACTTTAATTTAAAATAGTTTATGGGTAGTTTCATTTCTTTTAGATCCTTTTCCGTGTCATTGAAAAAGTGTTATTTATGTAAATAAATAAGTGTCAACGCCATCAGTGGATACTGCTGCAAGCGGAGCAATTAATCAACTGAAGGTCAATCAAAGTACACTGTTGTTGTCGTCGGTGTAAAAATTGTTTATGAGTTAAATTTCCTAGTTTTCGCTGTTATAAAAATCATGGTCATGTATAAAAAATATCAAATTCCAGCGGAAGTAATATATTTGTCCTTTTACAAATACAAAGCCGAGGAAACACTTACCTACATACTACTTTGCAGCTCAATTTGCTAATCAAATATTGTCTTGACTCAATCAATTTTCAACGGAATGTTTATGAACTTAAAAATACGAATCTCGCCCGAAGGTACAGGAATATTGAATTTGTCAAACATAGTAGAGTGTATTAGAGATCATGTGGAACTGAATGCAATTGCTTTATTGCATTGTAGATAATCCAAATTGAAATTGTTTTATCTAATGAACGCCGTAACATGTTTGCATAATTGCAATGACTTATAGTCGACTTTCAGTTCATCTCTCTTCACTATGTGGAATTAGTAGGAACTACTACTTATCAATTTATTGTTTCCACCTAAATTCTGCTAGTTTGATTTATTTATACAACACAAGATTTAACGGCAGCACCGGTAGCTGATGATCAACCAAGCAATATTTCAGGTCACGCTTATTGATAGTATGGAAAACATAGGCTATTGCTATAAGATATTTTAGATCCAGTGTGAACGATATTGTATTCGCGGTACAATGTTAACAGAATGGAAATATGACGGCCATTTTTCCGTGCCAAATCTCGACGGTGGTGTAGTTAAACGTGGGTGCTTCAGCACTTCTTACGCACCAGATCATATTTAACTACTCCAAAGTAAAGTTGCCTCAAAACGCACGTATATGGCAAATATGTTATCGTTCCTTGAAATCCAATCAAACAGTTAAAATGGCATTACTAATCTTTATTGGAGTAGACGTCGAGCTTACAGAAAATACGGGTTGTTATGCAATGCTGTCACAACTTTTCGTAACATTATGACTTGAAAAAATATCGCTAAAAATATTTAACTGAAACGCACATGTCTCCTCTGTTTGGATGCAAGCAAAATACACACTGATAACCTAGCAGACTAGTAAATTCATCCAATAAAGTCAACCCAAGACCAAGGAGGTTACCTGTTTTACAAAATTGTGATAAATGTTCAACATTCTATAAATCAAACGTCATACATATTCGTGAACGATTCACGTTTTGCTCGGAAATCCTAACCTTCAACGGATTTCTTAGGTCAAAATTGCAAAAGCCAAGAACCATGATCCAATGATAAGAATTAAATGATAAGTCCGCCAGTCATTTGTTTAGCATTTTTAGCTTGAAGTAGTAGGAAACTTTTCCGATGTGAGACACGTTGTCTTCTGTGCTTCTCAATCAGTTTGCTTGTTACAATGGGAAAAGCACATCTGTCTAGGCTATTTAATTTTCAACATTTGATATCGTACACTTATTGTAATCAACTTATTGTAATAAAGTAATCAAGCAAGTTGATTACTTATAAATATTGCAGTCATCTGTCGCACAATGATAGCAAGATATTCTGTAAGTAAAGGTTTAAACATAGAGTGATTCCTGGAAAGCGTAATCTTTTGAAATGCCTACTGCAATTAAAATGGTACAAATCCGCAAGTAACACTAATTTTCGACATTGGCACGTACTTTGACTATCTAGTGAGCAAAATCTGTCTATTTGGTTAAAGGATCTAGCTAGCGACGTATTTAATATAGAAGTGAACAAATCATGTTATAATTCAAAATAAGGTACTCTGAAAGTCATATAATTCTATTAAATTAGTTTTCAAATATGTAAATTACTTAAATTTTCGTATTAAGTTAAGCGAAGCATTAAAATACATTAGAACAGTATTAGGAGCATCCTGGCTACGTTGTAAATGTTCCAATTATTTGTCACGAAGGTTTTTTCTAAGCAACAAATACTTTCATTCTTCTACTTATGCAGTAATGAAAATAAACGAATTAATTTCTGAGAACGGATTGTATTTTTATTAAATCGACAATAATCCTCTTGACACAAACCTTTTTGACACGAGACGCATGCCAATTATCATGATAAAAAATCTGCGAAAAACAAAATTGGAGACCTTTCATCAAGAAATGTATGAAAATTTGAGTTGATTTTGATGAGAGTTAATGAACGCACTTCTAATATTTAATTTTTGTGTAAGTTGAAGGTCAAATGAAACTTCGTTATTCTTGGCAAACTTAAGCTGAGCATAATTATAGGTTTGTTAGCCAGATGGCTATGAAATACAGTTTGGATGGAAATTAGGAAAGAAGAACTAGGTCAGTAAACATTAAACTTAAAGTGAAAGCAAGACTCTCATTTATCTGTCCACATGTGACCTGCTACTTTTTACAATCCAAATGTCTCTTTAAATAGTCCACTAAATTGTGTTCAGACTGTCCAGTCTTGTGTAAAATTGTAAAAGCAATATTATATATGGACCATTAAATATGCAGTAAATTTTATTTGAAATTGAAATAAATAATAACTCATTTCGTCAATATCATAGTGCCGCCGCCTGCCGCTGCTAGATTTTGGGCATTTCGAAGGGTTTTGGTTGACGACAGATAGATTTCCAAAATTTCAACTCCTATGAAACCGTACGATGGCTGTGTAGGCAGGCTCGAATAAATTATTACATTTTTATATTTTGAATATTAAATAAAATTGATAATGTCCAGATACAAACTTGACTTTCAAAGTGAAAACTATGTAATGAGTCGAATTAGATTTTCAAGACATACCGATCCATTGTTTTGAAATTGGTTGTACCTGTGACCTCAATCGAACGTAAACCTCAAGATTTTCTTCTATCGTAAATATGTAATTCACATTTGGCCTTAATTGATACCATTCAGTATGGAGGAGAAACAATCTAGTTGCTCAGTTTCCCCGACACAAGGGTAATATGTATTTGTTCAGTGACACTTGTAGGATCATTGATGATGAAATTTGATTGTGGAAACTTTGTCGAGCGTTTGTAGCTACAAGAATGACGTTAGTTTGTGTTTAGCCGTCCGTTTAAGGGATTATATTAACTTGAGTCACGTTACGTGACCGTTCTTCTTAGCTCAAAGAAATACGTTCTCAAATAAATGCTAACGAAAATAACGTGCCTTAATTAAAATGAGTACTGGAGTTGTATTTGTTCAATTATTTGACAGAATGAATGTCAACTAATATACTTATCAATTCGCATTTCAAGATGGCATAAACATTTTCTTTAACAGAGATACCTTCGCAATTAATCAGCTGGAACATGCCGCTCCTGCCCAAAGTTACAAGATAGCTTTGAAGTAGACGATTGGAGTTGCTAATTAGTGAGTTGGAATCTAGTTAACATCTGAAATAAAAATAAACTCAGCAAGCTAACATTTCGCCAAAGGGCGGAGCGGGACACCCCCTTACATGCTGTCTTTCAATGGACCACTCGATACTACTATAAGATCGTTTGTAAAACAACATGCTATACTACTCCTCCATTATCAAGTTAGAACAGAAAACCCAAAATCATGTATCGCCGTTAAACGACCGGTACATTAAAAGGGTTCGAAGTTGCTCAAGACACATCAGTGAGTCCGAATTAGGATGCCCACTGCCCTACGTGACTTTCAATTTCGAAATCTAACGGATTTCATACACTGTTACCGTGGCCGTCCTGGCATGGCCAAGCTTCTCACAAAACGCTTGTGGTGACAGACCAAAATTCAAACCAGTTTAAACAGACCAGTTGAAATCGTCTAACCGTTCGTACCGTCAAAACCCCGAAATGAACTCACATCTAGTTTCTGGTCACAGACTATTCGGAAGTGATTACCACTTGCCATTTGACATTTGAAATTTTCGAAATCGTAACGGTTTCAACGGTTCCCGTTTGCAGTTATGGTCGCCAGCTTGTCCAGAAAGCGAGTGTGATAAGAGTCGTGTTGCCGAAACAGAGGAAAATTCCAACCACTAAGCAGAAGAGCATAAAGGTGTAAAATCTTTGAAATCGCTGTAACCGTTAAACAGTACCGTCACTCCAAAATGACCCATATCTATGGTGTTATGATCATAGACGATTCGATGATAAGGTCCCTTGCCATGTTACTCATTTAAAATGTGACCTCGTAACGGGTTTTCTAAGGTTACCGTTGACCTACGTATTTCAAAATCACGCTGGACCCTCTGAGGGTGACCACCTACGACTTCCGAAACAGATTTCAAAAGATCAAACCGTTTTTTGAGTTAGAAGCGCGACGGCCGGCGGACAGACAGACGGACAGACATACAAGACGGACGGACAGACAGACTGACGGGACATACATACGGACAGACAGAACAGACGACAGACAGACAGACGGCCGGACAGAGCGACGGACTGCCGACAGCCGACAAGACCATACAGACGGACGGACAAACAGACAGACGGACATATCGATCTTATTAAGTGGCGGAGCCACTTAATAAAAGGTAACCAGCTTCTTTGCAAGGAAAACAACCTCAACAATAAAACCCTGAAGGTGAGGTATCTATAATTTCGTTATAGTATTTGAAGCTGAGGAAACGTTTTCCGACGTCCCACCTTGCAGAGCAATTGTTAGTTGAATTAAATCTTTTGTGACTGAACATTGAACGGAGTCGTTTCTAATTAATCGGCAATACAAAAACAATAATAGTATAAGAATACGGAATGCCAAATTAACAAGAGCAAATTGGCAAAGAAAGTTTATATTATCATGAAAATTGGATCTGAATACATATTACATTTCTATGTACGCAATGTAAACTGAAAGCGTTCAAATGAATTTGTTAACATGTTGGTATTTTTGGGAACGAATTAAAAATAGAGTTCCCAAACCTGAACCTTCAGATTAGTTCGGGCTGTACGACATCGTTCTGTAGAAAAATGCATTTTAATTCTAAGCTAAGTACGCAAATGTTGATGGTTGTTGTGTGGCAGTGCTGTTTAGTGAAAGCTATTCCGCAAATAGACCTCAGGTTATATTGACACATTACTTTAAAAATCTAAACTTTTAGAAAGGCTTAGTAAAAGTGGAAAAGTTTTTCATCCATAGTGTAATGCCGCTAAATGGATGTTGAGCTTTGCCGAATGTTTTAATGAGAGAAAGGTCGGTTACTGGAGATGGTGGTCATGCCCAATCGCATTTATACGAAGAATTAATTATATCAGTCATTTAATTTGTTGTAGTTTGGTTATAAATATTAATAATCACCTTTATATAGAAGTTTTTGAAGTACACATGAGATGTTAAGTTGAAATATTTTTTATCGAGTTTTCAAGAAGTGCCGGCAGTTTATTAACAACATGAGTTTCCATTGCAACGCATGGTGTTTTCATTGGTGCATCCCGATCGAGTTCGTGGACTATATACATTATTCTTATTGATATACTCAATTATAAAATTTCTTTTTATTACCTCATCTACCCACCTTCACAAGTTCATTCACTGAATGAACTTATGGGGCACAGTGACAAAATCGATCTTGTAGACGTTTTTGCAAAATTAAAGAAAATAAAGTAAGTTATAGCTGCACAACCTTCTTTTTATTAAGAAAGAAAAACGATTTTGGCTGTCCGGCGAAATCATCGAGGACAGTTTTTATGACGTTTTAACTTAAGCCCCAAACACAGGTGCACATACTGTCATGAAAGTTTAGTAGTGAGTCTACCTTAACATGTGCTGGTTCCCGAACAATTAAATATGTATTTGAGTAGACTTACTGACTATAGAACGATCAGGATGTGCTGCTCACATTGTAACTCTAACGACAAAGTGATTTCATGCCTTCCAAGTTATTGATGTCGACGCCATTCGTTGCTTTCTCCGCTATGTATACTAGAAACAAGCATACAGGTGTTACAGTGGGGTGGGTGGTCAGCGTATGATTTATGTTCATAGTCATTTAATCTACCAAAAATAAACGACAAATTGGTTCCTTCTTGAGTGGGTAGCGATGAAAGTAGGATAACTTCATCAACTAGTTGATGCATTCACTGGTTGATTGACATGGCGTCAACCCAAAATTTAACTTGCTATTTTCATCATGTACCTTTGCACAACTTCTCTGTAAAACCTAAGATCTGATATAAAATTGAATCAAGCGTTAAAAATTTAAATAGCGCATCGTATGAAAGGAAATAACTAAATAAATTATATTTCGGAGGGTGCTCCCTTATGAAAGGAAGGAAAAATTTAAGAATCATATAACCTACAGCAAAATTGCCCTTCCATTATCAATCTAAAACGTCATCGGCGTGTTGATGTTACCTGTTCCACCCAATGGTTTGGCTGGATAGTAATAAATAAATTATGAAGTATCTATCAATTACTAAAATGAGGTTGGCTACTGCGAGTAACTACTTCAAGGACTTGACTAATAAATAAATATTTGGGCGCACAACGGATTACTCATTTCATTTGAATATACCGGAATTGTATTCAAGTTAAGATACAGGTGTCTTAGTTGCAACAATTTGAGGTTGTAATTAGAATAATATGGTAATGTCAAATTAAGAGGAATATTTAGCTGGCGTCTCCATCACAATCTTTTGGTTCAGAAATGTATATATGATAAATCGATATTTATCGATGCATCGATTTTGTTAATTCAATTCACAGGGCCTAACGGACGGTGGTCTGCGCTGGTCGGCACGACCAGGGCCCCCATGGCTGGGGGCCCCTTTTTCTGGCCGGCAAGTCTCAGTAAAACAGTCAATCAAAATTAATGGGGCCCATTTTAATTGAGAATATTTAATTTTCAATTTTTTGTCTTTGCTCGCTGCGGATGCATAGTCTGGCTCATTTAAGTTACTTACATTATTTTATTCGTCAAATTTTTTGTCAAAGGAGACTGAAACACAAAAGATGTACTAGCTTGAGCGGAAATATATCTTAACGGAGAAAGTGTTTGCATTGTACGTATATCAGTGGAAAATCGTATGCAGAAGAAAATGCTACCACGCTATATCATTTCTGAGTAAGGCATTACAAGGGAACATAATTCAACAGCGGGAATTTCAAGCGCAAAATTTTTATTTGGATGTATGCAAGCAAAAAGTAGCCAAAGAAAAAATGTATTTCTACTGAACAGCACTTCAGATTCCACAATTACGTTGGAAGGTATGTCAATAGTAAATCACTTTCATTGGAAGGCATGGGGAGGTGTTTCCAATATGAATATTTGGGGAAGCACTTTTTACAAAAAAGCATGACAACTTATCATTGATAAGACAATTTCGCTTTAAGGAATGCGTATTGAGAGAGCAGGTATATCAACAACTTTAAAAGTTTTACAAAAACGTTTGAGAAATGTAAAGTGCTATATAAACTGAAATTCTTTCAAAACTATTGAGCAACATTTTTTGGCTGTAAGCCACCTTTGGCACGAGTGTCTGGAATTTTTATAAAATGTGGATATGGTGATAGGGTGTGTTGAAAAAATACCACATATAAAGTTTCACCGGTCCCTCCCCACTTCCGTCGTGCTGGAGGACGATTTTTGGAAAAACCGTTGTTCTGCTACTTTGAACTGAGTTATCTTCAAGACGATTAGAGATGACATCATAATATTTCACACGAATTACAACGAATGTTAGGAGCATACTTTGACTCTGCTGGGCAAACAGTTGGTGTTCATACATACGGGTTAAAAAATAATTTGTCCAAATATATCATTTTCTGGATGAAATCCCAATTTCTATACGCCATATAAAAGTGGAATTTTACCAAATGTGATTGACCTCCATCTACTGTAAAATGAGGCGAATTTGTTGCAAAAGACCGCATTCAAATGTACGCAACAGATCCTGAGATGTCAACGAACCAAAATTTAATTTACCAAAATGTTTCGTACTTTTTAGTTTAAAGCGTTAAGATCTCCAATGAACAGCACGCTGAGCAATTCGCAGAGAGGTCCTATGATAAACGATTATGAAGCGGCATATGAAATACAATCATAATGTATTTGAACGGATTGTCGCTCATCTTTTGCAGCTACTCTCCTCTGATAAACGTTACAAATAACGTCTGATTTGAATGAAAAGATTCATGCAATATTAATTTTTTAATATTAGGCAGGACAAGACTGTTCAACAAAACAATTATTTAATCGGATTTACAATTGACTGTAAAATTACAACGCTAAGCAGATGCTTCGCTGCAGTAGGAAGAAATTTGTCTCGTCAGATTCGTTTGCCAGATTGAGCTGGAGTAACAGTATAAATCTTCGCTGTTATTCTGATTTATGTTTCTGAACTGCAAGCCATGTACACCTTCAATACCTTTCTCTTAAACTGATAATTGCTTTCTCGCAATTTGTAGGCCTAGTTTTACTTTCTTCATTCACTTTAGAAAGTCGATTGACGCCGTAACGAAGATTCACGGTCACACTGATGGATATGGATTTGGAACATGTTTTGGCTGGCTTATCAAATTGTTTTGAATACGAAAGTGTTTCAGTTAATAAGTGTTAGAAGTGAAAAAGAAATGAGTTGCTTTTAACCCTAACGGTTCTTTAAGTACCATTTTAACCTATCCTAACCCACAATTTTGCTCAACATTGTTAACAATATAATCCAGCATTTTTTAAATATTGTCGTTGACTATTCTCGTTCCTTTCTCAACTTGCTGATTTATAGATTTTATGGATTTGGATATACAAAATAATGGAATATGGAATTGACATTGCAATATTTGTAGCAGAGGGTCACACATGCAGTTTCAAAATAAACGCTCAAGGAAATGTTGATAAAATGCATAAAGACGTGTTCCGATGATTTTCTTGTGGTTGAAGCTTTATTGTGTCGACAAATAATCTCATTTTGCGGATAGGTGCAGATAGATGACAGCCGGAAATGCATAAACATTTAATACTAAATCAAATTACACATTATCCGTATGAAGACAGTAAAGGATCTCTTTGAAAATAAAAACTGATTTGGTTCAGTATTTCAGCTATTAGTCGCCGACGTTACGAGTTCCATACCTGAAGAAAGATAGTGTGAGCTTTACGATACAGCCTTTAAGTAAAACGAAGTATGCAAAGAATCTCACAGCTTCCCCCGAAGATGGATACACATTAAAATAACGTACGGAAATTAAATAATGCTTCCCGGTGAAAACCATTTTAAGGAAATAATAAATATGGTACTAAATGTGACGCTGATTTTATTCGGATATCACGAGCTTTCGCTTTTCCATAATCTGCAGGAGCAAATTTGTAATCCTTTAAAACCAGAATTAGAAAAAAAATTGGGCCCTGACCGATTATTAGGAAATGTCTAATTTATATATAAAGTATATGCAATGAACAAAGTTATATAATTTCGAATGGGTCTCGGTCATTTTCACACTAGTGTATACATGTGTATGCGCGGGTTCTAAGTTGGGCTCCGAAATTAGCTGTTTATTTCCTGACATGTTTTAGTTAAGAAAATCCGTTTCCCCCCTGTCCTTCAAGATTATATTAATTTACTCTTAGTGATTGATGTTGAGGATTAACTTGACCGTTAGGAGTATGCTGGGTTGCATCAACTCATTTTCCGAAAGAAGAATGGTGTATTTTCATTTGGAAAAATATTCCGTGCTGTAGTTATTTCAGTATTTATGTCGTGATGTGTCTACAAAAGTAATAAGGATCAATTTCGAAATTTTGCTTTACGCATTAGAATCACACAACAGACACCCAAACAGTGGTTTTTTAGTCTTCGTATTTCGTACTGCTTTATCCAAATGTGTAGATAAGCTTGCCGGAATGCTCCAGTAATTCTTATTTCTTATCGTGCCACCTGTATAACAATTAACTCCAAAATGACGATAGCAAACAAATTTTGCGGCATTGGCAATAGAACTGAATTGCTTGTTGTCACTTGTTTTAGTTTTAGTGCCAAAAGCGGGCTCAGTGAACCATGTAAAATTTGGGGAAACAGGGAAGGAACTTTGAAACAATGTATGACACTGCCAAAGAACGCAATTTCACCTGCTTGATGATACTCAGGATTCCCCTCAACTAAAATAACTGAACAATCCGGAGATGACCACACATTATTTAATCGACGTCCTTACGAAGTATAGGGTAAAAAAGTTTTTGAATGGTCAGCAAATCCACAACAGCAGACCTAAAATGGAAAACGAAGTTATTAATTTTTAATGTTAATCAATTGTCTCCATCATCAATATACATAAATGCTCGTCTTGTCTTTGTTTTCCATTATTTAGTTACGGCAGTATGCACAGTTACCTGGAATAGTATTTATATTCGACATTAAAAAAGTATAACGGACGCGTGTAAATTTTAAATGACATATTAATTAATACAACAATCATAATATTACATGGTCCAACTGTGATCTGTATTAAAATAAATCACAACTAATGTCCAACATCCGTTTTGCGGCGTAATAATAGAGATGCCGGAAATGATGAATGATGAAATGTTATGTAGAATTGTAAATCAGCGGGAATATTTAAAGCAAGTATGTGTAATTGTGTTGAAGGGTCGGGAACCAGCAAATTGAACTAATGATGCTTCAAGCCTTAATGGAAACTGGAAACAAACTAGAATTGTGAGAATTTTGGAAGAAGAGAAGGGTCAAACCAATGGTGGCAAATATTCCTAATAATTCATTCTACATCACCATGTGGATGGCATCTGCGTTCCAGAGAAAATGACGAAGCGTATCGAGTACCCGAATAGTAGCTCAGTACCGCTCCCCGTTGAATCATTATCTTAATTCAATTCATTGATTCATACTCTCAATCATGATGCAAGCGGAAGGATCTGCACTCAATGTTAATTCGGAAGGGTCATCATGCGCGTGAATGGCGTTGTACCTTGATAATTGTTTAGTTTTTAAAAATATTAGTGACTAGCAAATTATAAACCGGAGAATGATTACATTGATTCCATTGGTTTTATAGAATAAAATCGCATTTAAAAATCAGCAAGTTCATACAATAATCCAGTTGTGTACTAGACAACTATAGTTACATACTTTGATTAGTATGTTCTTTAAGAATGTAAATGTATGATTTTAGGCTCTTAAAATAATGTCAAATGGAAAAGACTTTTCCGATGGTTATTAATGCAATGCTTAATGATTAAATCTCTTTGAACTCTTGCAAAAAACACTAGAATCTTCAAATTTGATTTATATAGTCGATTGGGGAACGCTTTTGAATTTAAATCATTGTCCATCCAGTCTAGTGTTTGACCATTATGTCCTGCGGGAGCTTTTTAGTCATCTCAAGCTATCGCACACCACGAGTGTACATGACGGAACAATGTATCGGCTTAAGTGTGCGAAATCTAGAGACGCCGGCGAATATTGGATTTTGTATCACTTGAATCTTGGAGATAGTTTCAACTTCCAAATGCAAGTTTGCTACTGATATAAAATAAATATTGTTTATGTATCAATTATTAAGCATTTTGAATAAAATTAATTAAATATTTGACCGGCTTTCTGCTTTAGTGATATGTTGAAGAGACATCAGGAGTACAACTTGCAATTTCATATTCGCCCAGTGTTGGAATCTAATTAGTTTCACATTCAAAGTTCTTCACTTCGCTTAAATCGGAAAGGCACCAACTGAATGGCCAATAGGACCTACTAACCAATCGTCATACAAATTTAAATTGATTCCGTTTTCCATTTCACAATCTATCGGCACAGATAAAGTTCCTAGCTATCCCTTATCGGAAGAAGAATACTATTCTAGTTACCTCTGTGTTTGGAATGCATACATGCATGTATGTATAATCGTCCAATGGCATTCTATGTTAAAATGGCGTCACTATTCAACGTCGAAATTTTAATGTCGTCGGTTTGTGGCTAATGTTGAACATAGAGATGCAATGTTTCGATGAAACATCCGTTATGCTGCAAACAATAAAATTTCGTGCTCAAATTTAATTGTTGTCGCACTTATAGATTTACTTGTTTTTTTCATTTGCTTCTGCAAATTAGTGATACTCAATTTGGTAAGCGTTTCGTTGATCGATATCTTAAAATGTCTTAGTCTTAAGTTTAATACCTATTACGGTGGCGATATTGATATAATTCGGATCAAAAAATCAGTTGGCCAATAACTTTCTTTGGAAAGATGGGGATATTTTAGAAAGTGACAAACCTTCCTGGTAAATTCCATTAACTTCTCCTTCGTCTGTTTTTTCCGCTATCAACATAACGAATTAATTTAATTTGAAAGAAAAAGTTTCCGCCAAGTATCTTAATTGGCGGCCGATTCAGAAGGAGACATTTTCAATGTAGTTCATGCGGGCAAGTAATTCGATGCAAGTTTGTGTTTTAAACTCACTCAACTGTAAATCAGTAAACTGGTAAACGTTCAGCATGTAGCTTCATTTAGTTTTTCCCATGCCTCTCTTTTATCAAAGTGCACATCGAGCAATGCCATTTTAATTAAAGAATAATCATTTCAAATTACTAGCTTTGATTGTATACCATTAGATCGTTTCTTCATTGTTCAATATAAATTACACTTATCATATACACTGCTACCAATTGGCTAAAATTCCTTTCAAACACGCACATGTATATTGTGTAACACAATAACCGCTACATCCAAGGAAGTACACTAATATGTGCACAAGTTTTCATTGGCAACTAACAGTTGTAAAGTTTCACTAAACTACAGAATAGCAACATAATTGAAAGGGACCATATTTTTATTGGCACCACGCTGAATGTAGATGTGGACATTATTACATAATTACTAAATAGTGTCTCCTTAATCACCTTCTTTCCACATGGTATTATCCAAATTCCTGTGGATATGTCTCCCCCTTCCCGTCGTTAGCTTTTCTATGAGAACAACAATTCAATCCGTGTAGAGAAGCAGAACCAGGATATCTTTAAAATTAGAATTTCGCCAACTGATGATGGCGTATACGTGCAGACGTACAACTGAGACATTGATTTTTCACCGGTTATTATTAGATATCGATGAACCTAATCGATCCCTAGTTTAATTTCTTCGATAACCATTTATATACATTGTCGTCCATATTTATGGGAAGTGATTCAAATGACAAATTTTGTGAAATTAATTAATTTCCGTTCAAACTATTAAGGAGAATGATACTAATTAGTGTCAAAGGTATAATAATAATAACAATAATAAACATTCTGGTGAACATGTTTGGAACGTACTTTAATGTCCATTAAAATGCGGTTTCTGAAAATAAATTTATTTATCGAGAGACGAGACTTTTTTCATGTCTTCCTGAAGGAAACCTATCACGCTCCAAAGCCTGAGACCGATATTGCAAGGTACTCCCCTAAGGCTCTATTATACTTGAACAAAAATTAAGGCATTTAAAAAAACAAATCACTGCAACAAGTCAAATTGGTAAATACCTATAACTATTCAAATTATAAACTACTTTTGGTACCAACAACAATTCAACGCAGCGGAAATACTCAATTGAATCAAAGTTCTTCCAAACGAGGCTGTGTTTTCCCTCTATAATTCCCCGTTAATGAAAACGCTTCTCCCCGAACTTTGATCATATTCAATCTGCTGAGCATGCCGGAATGTAAAATTCATGAAAACTCAAAGCAATATTATTTTTGTTGAAATTTCTGGATGTTGCAAATAAATGAAACGAATTGACTGCCAGACTTCTGCTGTTAAACGTTGGTCAATGCTATTTCGAATGTCAGTATATCTCATTCTGCACAAAATTTGGATATTCAATTTAAAAGTAAATAACACGAGCCACTTTATCAAAAAATCTGCTGTGAGAAAAAACAAACACTTATTTCATTACGCAAAGCCCATAAATCATAAATCCTTCACCTAGTTGTAACTCAACAATCCGTATAGATTTTAAACCTGTTGACCAGTACAAAAAAATTTATGGTACGAAATTGTTTGTACGATGTCGAAAGGTTGTTTTTCGTGATTAATTGAAAGTTTGAAATAATCTGGAAAGGCTTTGAATTTTTTGAACGCAATTATTTGTATTCCACGGGATGTTGGCGGAATGCAAAGACTTGAGTTCACACAAACAGATGGACAAAACTTATATTTGAATTTGCAACACGAACCTCATTCTTTATTGGAAGATACACTAAAGCGATTATCTATCTTCCCTCATGCAACCCACCATCAAAGTATGAATTGAATCTGCTAAATTTAAACGTGAAATAAAATGGCAAGTAGAATTGAAAGTTTTCAGAAACTACATTTGCAATAATGGGTATAAAATAATAATTATTTATTGTCATAATGGGTCTTACAACACAGCGGCATATTACATCATTGACTATTTACTTGATATACGTTTAATTTGAGTAAAATCATAGAAGCGATAACGTAGGTATTGTTAAGATCTTATTTACACAAAGCTTCTACAAGTGTTTTTTATTCTAGATTATTTTCCTTTTCGACAGTATAACAAGTGTTAAACAATGCAGCAGTAAGGAACATCGAATACATATAAACCAGTAGTATGGTAATTAGAATAACGAATCACTTTGATTCGACTACTGTTTGCAGAATGATTATATATAGCTAATAATTTATTACTATGCATTTTTCACAATTACTTCAATTAAAAGAGTACCGTTAATCCCAGTCAGTTAGTCAATCATCTTATAATCCGGCAGGTTACAATGGCATCGAGGCAACAAACATAAAAAATTATTACGCCCGTATTTATGAATAACTCCACAATACAACTACACAAATACACAAATTGTTGTTGCTTATTTTGGTTGCAAAACTAATAGCTTCTATTTCTTTTAAAGGAGCAACTGTTGACCAAATTCAGAATAAATTATAGGGAATTGTGAAAATTCACGAAAGCAGGCTTGGCTGAAAATGCTATACGCCGGTAGCGTGCAAAGCAGCCAGCTGGGACATTAATCTAACAAAGATCATCCTCTCTTCTCATAGTGTTAGTGTGATGGCAGGTTGTTTGCAGCCTAATATTGGTGTGTGTGTGACGAAATGTTCATATATTTCTCCAACACACTTTCTGTAATGCTGTTTCTTAAATACAAGTTGATTTACTCCTAAAGTCATTTGATCCATAACAATTATCCAAAGCGTGGTATGTGACACCGGTTAGACAGCCTTAAATTAATGGGGATGAAACTTGCATTTCGGGGTGTTGCTTGCGGTGCCGATCAGGATCAGGTTCACTGCATTCTCCTTTCTTTAATTAATGCCAAGAAGTTGAATGCATTTCAGTTTTTCGATGTCCATACCAATGATAGAATCCGACTCCCATAATGGTATATTGCTTCACATTCCAGCGTCTAAAGTTTGGATCAGAATTTATTTTGTTATGCTCCTCATATGCTTCTGGATTGGAAAGACAAGGCACCATCGTCACGAGATAGTATGTTTACTATTATAATTAAATTTGAGTGAGAACGGTTCTTAATAGCTGTTTTGAGAACTCTGAAACGTCGACGCCAACATGTATATTCCGCTCATCGGGATCGATTATATAATAAAAGGTGTGTTCATCCGGGGCTCGGTTGTCAGAGAAGTGTTATAGTTTTTCAGCTTACTAACTATTTTCATGTTGAACAGCTACTATTAATGACGGCATACGCTCAGCTGTATATTTCAACCTGATCCACTCTTTGGTTGAGTAGGCGAGCCTTTGTGCGTCGGGATATTATGATTACATAGGGTATGTTACGTCGACCTGAATTCCAGAATGCATTTGAGTGACTTCCACATATCCGTATCAACGCTGGGTTAGGGTTCCCAATTTTCCCTATAAAGTGCTTTCTTCGGGGATATTTTTGCTCAATATGTATCTATGAGAGGATTTGATCCTAAATGGTGTTAGGCAGAAAAATGACGCTGAAGCTTGGCATCCATTGATCTGTTAATGATCTGTTAAATCTGTCTACAGTGTAGACTCTACACGTTATTGAGAGTAATCAACTATTCATTATTTCCTGTGTGCATTGTTAAAGATGTCAGCATATGCAACTGATCATTCTACCAATAATTGAATACAGTCGGGCTAGTGCGTTTTCCACTTAATCATCCAACTTCAATATCTCATCTGTTTCAACAACTTATATCGTACTTACAAAAATTAATAATATTTTCTCCGTCACCGATCCGTATGGAAGCCACTCAATAGAAAGCTGAAATCTTCGTCGTTGTATTTATTACTTTATTTATTTCAGTTTTCCGATACATTAATATTAGCAATCAACATTTACACACGTAGCCTGTTTATATCAATAAAATTGCTACAAATGATTTTCACAATCATCTTCTAATTCCTACAATATACATATCGTACCCAACGATCGAACTGGAAGATACTAGCTAGAAATCCGCAAACTGTCATTGGATACTAAGCCAAAGTCACTAACATTAACAGCTGAGCGTGGGCAAGGAGAACAGACACCACCAGAACGGCAATGCCCGCAGGGGCAAGTGCTACATGGGGGTACACGTCCAGGCCGGGTGGGGCCGGGGCGACAAGCCATTGACTCGTGAAGTAAGGAAACACTAAGAAACAGGATGGTGTATAGTATCGTATTTGTGTGTTTTGTGTTGTGCATCTTGATTAACTACTTTACGAGTCACCTGCTGTTGAATGAAAAAATGATTGAACGGATTAAGCTATAGTGCATATATAAATATGAGGACGAGAAATAATTAATTGAACTCTTACAGTAGAAATAAAACGATACCTCTATGAAAACTTGGCGTTTCCTTTCACGGACAATTGGAAGAAGGGTAAGTTAAAACTGAAAGATTTTCAACTCAATATTACAGAATTTGCTCAAACTGAATTTCTGTAAATGTGAATGTCGTCGATTATATATATAAGTGCTCGACAGAAAGGATTTTGTTACAAATTTAAATTTTAAGCAGACGTTATGTAGCTAGATTTAATTGATTTGTAAATACACAATTGATGTTCGTACATATGTATTCGAATTACACAACTTGTGACTGCAAAATCTATGAAATGCGCAAAATATTATTGCCGTTATTTATTAACATTTAGGTTAAAATAAATTTTAGTAAGAATCACTCCTCATTAAAACATTCTTACATTTACTTTGACAGCTGACTCCAAGAATTCCAATGTACAGTGATATTTTAATCTGCTCATTCGCGAAATTGCTTAGTTATGATGTGACGCATGACGACATAATAACATGTTAACATATTCGAGGTTCACCGTACTGGTTCTGTGAATCAATATTATGATAATATTAAACATGTGGATCTAATATGATTGAAATTTTCAATTTAGTATTTTTCATATTACTCATCAGTTACAGATCGGTTCCTAGTATTGTTCATCGCTTTTATGATGGATTTTTAAAAACTCATGGATTAATATGAATAAACGATGTAGTCACTTTGCGCACATCATTTGTAAAAAAATTATACTATGAAATTGAATTATCACAACTGATTTTTAATGATCATCGCGTTTTATGCATCCGAGTCTGTTACATTATACAAGTCCGTGAAGCGCGAAAACACCTGAGGAAAATCTGAATTTATAATTTGTTCTCTGTAAAATTACTTTCTTTTCAGATAGCCAAACACTCTAGGAAATGATAGTGTCAACTAATTAATATTTGCCTGTAAGTATACGCAGATATGTATTATGTTTTGGATTATGGACAGTTAGAAACCGTCCTTTATGAAATGGGGTACTGATTTCATATTTATATAGTGAATGTCAGTTGTTAACTGCAACATGGAGTTAAATGACTACAGAGGGTATCAGGAGAAGAGAATGGCATTTTGCACCATCAAAATAATTATCATGTGATCAACAACATTGGACAACTGAATCGTTGTGCCACACAGTACCTCAAAGTTAACTTCAGAATTCATCGTCCGTACAACATTTAGGAACTGACTAAAATCATTTTGCATTGTTTACATATTTTATTTCAGTCATTGAGAAAAACTTATTTGATTCCTTACGAAAGTTAATAAGATTGGATAAAGTGTTTGAGGAGTTAGTACGCAGTTTTTGGAGCAAAGCAAGGTATAAACAAATAAAGAACTGATTGTCCTGTTCTTATTATTATTAAAAAATTATTAATAAATAGTAAAGAATTTTTTGTCATTTAATGAGCAATAGTGATTTAACAAATGCCAACATTTCTGGAAGAATGCGTCGAAACAACGCCAAAATTCACTATATCCATATATGCATCTGTATATATTTGAACATTAATGTGTTCAGGTAACACTATATTTTCAGGATTAATTGGATGAACCCAAAACATATGGCAAACTAAATAATTATTATTCCTGCAACGCTCAGTTAGATCAGATCGAACGGATCGGAATTAGGTACAACTAAATATGCCACAGACTGAAAAGGGAATACATAATCATATATTTTATCTCCTTTATAATGTCACTTATTGGATTTCTAGCCCCGCCAATCATTTTGGAAACAGACAGGTTTAATTGAGGTATAGCAATTATTTTTTGTAAATTTAAAATAATTCAGATCAGTATACACAATTTTCACGTATAATGTACTTTACCATTTTCATTTTGTAATGCTAGTAGCAATGCAATTTTCTTAATTGTCAAAGACAAGCTTGGAAATTCATTCAAACATATGTACATGCATCTAATCCTAAACTTTGAACAAAGGATTCGCTTAACATAGCTGACTAATATGGTCTCAAAACTCCAAAGGATTTCTTGGGAGTAGCAGAGGAAGGACGTTTGGCTTTTCTGCAAATGCAAAATGTCAAATTTGCAAAAGAATGCAAAGCGATTTTGCATGAATGTCAATAACTAAAATAGAATATGAGCGTTTTTATTATTTTACTCAAATAAGTTGTCATCAGGAACGTGTTAGTTTAAATGTTATTCAGCCATTTCCGTATTCTGAGGCCGAAGAGGTAATCGATGACCACAAAACTGAACTTTCGTTGAGACAATTTCGCCGCCACTGCATTTCCTTCCCCCTTTATGTTTTAATTTATTGATACAGATGGGTCCTCTTCAATTTCCTCCGTGTTGTGTAATTATGATGACTATGGATTGGTAACGGTTTTGAATGTGTAGTTTACCCTACATGGTGGCCGTACTCTTTAGCTACAAGTCGGCAGCCATACTTCGTAAACATTTGCCCTGCAGCGAGCTAAATCATTACATTTGAGCATATTTCCAACCAACGTCCAAAATACTAATTTGTACTTGCTCGCCGTCCAAAGACAGTCTGTTTCAAAGTCCAAACCACAAAAATGTCGACGGCAAAGTTACCAGGCGATTCTAAATGTTTCTCCGAGTTGGTAGGCTGCGCTGATTATGACATCATTCTCGTCGTTATCCTATCATGGTGCCTATCGTACAGCTTTCTGGCGGTCAATTTCCAGGTTTTCGTTGTACAAAGGCTTACGGGAGCAGATTTTGATTTTGAACGGTTTTCAAGCTTCAGCGGCTTCTGAATGAGTTAGTCAATAGTAATCGCAGGATCAAAACTCATTACACTACCTGAGGTTGACTTGGAGGGTTTCATTTCAAAACTACTAGATCTTTTTCTACGACAGCGTTTTCGCACTTGAAACCTTCAACCTTCCAACGAATCTTCCAACGAATATAACATTTTAGCAAAGTTTGAGTTCGTTTCCGCAAATAAACGCGACTTAGATAAAATTACAGTTGTTAGTTTAGCGGATATTGAAGCCGACACGGGTATAAATCCTGAAGCACTGACTGGTTTAACATTTTGCCCGTTGACCTCCGTCGCAGTTAAACGAAGCTTTAGCGTTGCAAAATCGCTTTTAAGTACAGCCGTTTCCTTTTCTTCATGAAATATTACTGACAATCAGTAAAATCTTTATGATCATAGACGAAGCTCGATTGTTCATAATGAGAGTTTGAAACTTTGAATTGCTCTCAACTGAATTATATGCGAAATGTTGTGTTCTCTTTACTCTCCTCGGTTTAATTTCAATAATGCAGGTAAAAAGATCTTAATCATAATTTAAGTACAGCATTGACAGGTACACAGGTTTGGTGAGAGTTTGAATTTCGTGTTTACATACATCACACACATATGTACGTTATGTGTGTGTAAATTCTTATCATGAGATTCTGGGATGAATTCGCTCTGGTAGCTATTTGTCTGTCCACTTGACGAGTTACAAATTGTAACCTCCATTACGGTACTGACGTTTTAGTTTACCTATACTACGACACTTTTATAAGTTGAAAAACAAACTAGTTGATACAATTTCTTGAGTTACTTTTGTAAAAACATTCCTGCTCACAGTTGAGATGAGCACAGATAACTGCACCAAGACACTAATGACCAACTTGAATTTAGTTATATATTGCAATTATTTGGCAATATGCGAAGTCCGTAATCGTAATCACCACGTCACGTAATCTTTAACACGACCGACGGTAGTAAACGCTTCAATGATTTAAGCCTGTCGTCCCGATTTAGCTGGTGGTTTCGCGGTGTTTATTGACGATACAATGCGTAAAACGTTGTTCTGAAAATTATACTAATTAGTATTTTTGCTTCAAAACACAGCACACTTACGCTCTGAAGCAAAATGGGATCGGATCTATATTTTTAGTAATCAGTTTAAGGCAGATACTATTTTAATCGTCTCCGAAATTTACAAAAACAAGTCTTTGCAATTATAAATGATGTATGTATATAGGTGTTTCGAAATGAAGAGTTCGTCGATTATATTTGAGCAAAAAACTACAAAAACGTTCAATGTGATGACCATATATAATCCCACACGTTGCAGTATATATTCACTCTCCATGCTGGAATTTTTCAATCTCCTGCGAGTGGTTATCTAACAAGTTACAGGAAAACAATCACTTTAATGGCAGGGCTACTACTTAAGTTATCTGGCAAATAATTTTCGTCATAGATGCGGAGGAAAGCTCGCTTGATGTCCTAGCTTGCAGGGAAATGGAAAATTGAATATCATCTTGAAAAATTGAGGAGAATAATTTTGGCCTTTGTATTAAAATACATTTGTTTTAAAAATAATGGCATGCTTATTGAAGAAAGCTCCAAAATTATAACATGTAGGCGCCATCAAATATTTTTTCGCCCTCATTGATTTTTAAAGCTTCTGTAGGTCGGTTCCTGACAGGAATTTGCCGATGATCTTGGCCGGTTTAGAACAGCTATGTATTAATATTGCTACGGAATACCGAGTGACGCCTAAACAAAAACTATGTTATAAGTAAGCATTATATAATATCCACTGAAACAATAATATACCGTATCGATCACAGACTGAATCATTGGTCCGAACCCCAATCATTGTGTACAAATTAATAGAATTCGACCTGAAATATACCAATCGAAAATCAGATTCTCACTTTAGTTCAAAATCATCTTGGATAACCACCCCTAATATACTTTGGATCATATTGTTTAAAACAAAATCTGCATAAACCTAAATAACCCAATTACGAGAATAAGATCGGCGTGCTATTTGCGATGTAATTGAGGAGATCGTATTTTTGTCAGTGGATTATTAAATGTCACAATAGTAATTACGTGAAATGTTGGAATTTAATGCACAACAGTTAATCAAACAAAAATTAGAGTTTAGAGTTGAAGTAATGAATGTTGTTCTGGAGACTCAAGGTGGAACTTCGGTGAAGTACACGACACAGCTGAACACGATCGCAACCAGAATGAAGCGTATGGAAACCAGATTGAATGACGTGGAAGATAGAGTGACCGAGCTTGAAGAAAGATGTGAAGCCAACCCCGGACAGCATATTAAACAAACAGTAAAAGATCTTAAAGGACAGTTAGCAGAACAAGCACAAAGACTGGCGAAACGGGACAATGCAGTGATTTTCGGAATACCGGAAAATGCTGATGGGGATGCTCTATACCATGAACTGATGTCAATTTTGCTTCCTGGCTCGACAAATGAAATTATGTTTCAAAGAATTGGCAATGGCGAGCAAAAACAAGATGATTCCAGACCCAGGCCGCTTTTAGTTCGTACGGGCAATCCAAATCTTAAAACGAAAATGTTTTCAAATCTCAGGAAGCTGAAGGACGTTGAGAAATTCAGGCGAGTTAGCGTTCGACACGACTTTACGAGAGAACAGAGATCTGACCAAAAACGAAAAGTGTTGAAGCCTAAGACCAGAAACACCAACGCCAGTTCACAGCTTGCTGCTTCGTGTCCTGCTGAGTCGACAGTCTCAAACTCTCAAAATACCAAGCAAGGGGTTCGGACAAGGAGTGAATCGAGTGAGGAGGAAGAACAGGAAGCCCAAAATAAACGGACCAAGCATCATGATGCAAGTAACTCTGGGACTCCTGAGAAAATGGATTGACAAGGAGGCAAGAGCAGGTACAACCTTTTGATAGCACATCAGAATATGAGGTCGTTACGGAATAAGTTCCATCAATTTGTAAATGTAGTAAATAGCGAGGATATTGACATTCTTTGTGTTAGCGAAACGTGGTTAAAGCCGAACGACGTATTTCCGCAGATTAATAACTATAATCTTTTTAGACAGGACAGAGTTGATAGAGGAGGGGGTGTTGCAATTTTGTGCAAATCAAATCTTAAAATACGGAGAATTGAAGTAAATATGTCTGACTGGACTCAACCAACTTCGCTTGAGTTAATTGCGTTATCTGTACAGGTGAATTATAATAAATCTTTTTTGATAGTATGTCTATATCGCACTCGCTATTTGCGAAATGATATAAAAAATTTGAGTAAATGGTTGGATTCTGTAAGCTGTAAACAGAAAGATGTTTATATTATGGGAGATTTTAATATAAATGCAAATGTAGCAAATAGCTCAAAATTGTTATTTGATCTTATGAATAATTTAGGGTTAAAACAAGTAGTTGACTCACCAACCAGAGGAAAAAATATAATTGATCTCGCATTTGTTCGAGACGATAACAGGAACAATGTTGATTGTACAGTAGTTGACAAGTTAATTTCCGATCATTCGATGCAGTTACTGAAAGTTAAAGGAATGAAACAGAAGGATCCAAAACGGGTTGTTTACGTTAGACAATTTTCAGCAGCAAATTGGGAATTCATACTATCAAAATTTATAGAATGTGAACACCAATTTTCTAATTTAGAGACTGTGGATGAAATTTGTTCACAGTTCCTCCAACTAGCTAATGCAGGCTACCAAAGAGGAATTCCTCTCGTAAAAAGAGTGACAAAGCCGTTTAAATACAGTTTTACTATTAGTGACAGAACAAAAAGGTTTATTAAAATACGCGAGTATCATGTTAGACAGTTCAAGAAAACTAATGCTGATTATCACAAAAAGATGGAAAGTTGTATAGGAAACGTATTAGAGAGGCAATTAAAGTCGATGGAAAAGCAGCAGCACAAGTTAGCATTGAGAAAGAGAACTTGTGGGCAGCGATAAAGAAAATTACACCTTTACAGTTTAAGAAAACGGCGTCAAGATTGGCTTTTCCCCAGGTAGTGATGTAGTAAATACCTTATGTTCGCAATCAAAATCGCAAAAGCCACAAAATGAGTCAATCTTCCACGTTCAATCAGTCACTCATTCTGAATTGTACACGGCATGGAAAAAATTTAAAAAGAAACTGTCTAAAAAAGAAGACACGACTGGCTTGTCAAAATTTTATCTGAATAGTCTTTTAGGGCTTCCACAAATACAAGCAATAATATTGAAGTTAGTTAATGCGTCTTTTAGCACAGGGATCGTTCCAGATTGTCTTAAAATAGCGCGCATAGTACCTATACCAAAGACGGAGGGTGCTAAGGACCCATCTCAATTTCGACCAATTGTCATAATTTCCAATCTACTTCTCCTGATGGAAAAGTTATACTACAATAAACTTTTAGACTTCATTGGTAAAAACGATATATTGTCTGATCGGCAATTTGGTTGCCGAAAGGGTCATTCTACCGAGTTGGCGATGATTGCTGTAACTGACTTTGCCAAAAATTGTATTGATAAGGGTTGTTTTGTAGTATTAGTATCACTAGATTTACGCAAAGCCTTTGACAGTGTTCACAAGGAAAAGCTATTACAAAAATTAGCTCAAAAGTATAATATATCAGACTATTGGTTACGGGATTATTTTTCAAATTGATCGCAATTTGTTGATCTTGAAGACAACTTATCAACCATTAGACAGGTACTTATAGGTATTGGTGCTGGCAGTATTTTGGGACCAATCCTATTCGCTTTATTTTTAAATGATTTTCCAGAAGTAGTAAAATGCGGTCAAGTATACATGTTTGTGGACGATTCTAATATTGTGTTCTGTGGAAAGTATGGAAAGTTGGATGAGCTAGAATCGACCATAAACGCAGACATGAATGAGGTTGTGAAATATTTTTCATTGAACTCTTTGGTGCTGAATAGTGACAAAACAAAAATGATTACACTTAGTTCTGGTAGAAAGTCCTCAAAGTTAGATAATTTTTCATTCCAGGTTGGTGGTTTTACTGTGCAGAATGGTGACGTTTTAAAATGTCTTGGTATTACATTAGACAGGAAATTGTCCTGGTCTAATCACGTAAAAAATGTAAGTAAAATGTGTTTCATGCGTATTCGTGCGTTATACATAATACGAGACTTTTTTGAACAACACCAATTAAAAATTTTATGCCAGAGTTTTGTTTACTCGATAATTAGTTACATGATTTCTGTGTATGGGGTAGCCAGCGCCGATGTAATGGAAGTTGTTATTAAGGTTGTACGTGCTCTTGCGCGTCTGGTGTTAAAACGTAGGAAATATGATAGAGTATCATTATTAATTTTGAATGACTTGGAATGGTTACTTCCATTAGAATTGTGTCATTATAAAACTGTATGTCTTATGTACAAAATTAACTGTAATTCTGACAAAAATTATTTTAGTGAGTTTTTTGAGAAACCTTTGTCTGAAAGACGAGCAAGTGATTATGATTGTAATTTGTATCCGAAAAGTGAGATTGGGAAAAGTTGTTTTCAATACAGAGCTGTGGTGCTATGGAATATGTTACCAGTAGCGATAAAAAATGCAAATTCGTTTAACTGTTTTAAGAAGAATGTCAAAAATTACCTATTAAGCAAATGCAAAGAAAAATTTTACGATTGAGTATTTTTTGTTTCAATTCTTTTTGAAAATTGTAATTTAAAGGGATACTTATTTAGAAATTTATAAAAGTGATATAATATCTTACTTAAGTGAGTTATCATTTTTGTTTTGTTGTGAAATTGACTTAATTGATATGAGTAAATAAAAAAAAAAAGTATGTATGGTGGTGCATAAGTTTTGTATAGGTCGCTATTGCTTTGCCACAAAGCGAATTTGCCACAAGTCCAAACTGCCACAAAACCAAATATCCACAAGTCCATACTCCCACAAGGCCAAACTGCCACAATCCACTTTGCTACAGAGCTAAACTGCAACGAAGTAAATTGAGGTAAATACATCAACAAGACCGAACCTAACCTAGCTTAAGTTAATCTAAACCTGAACTAAACTACCACAATCAAGTCTATCTAGATGAAACTAGTAACAGTTATCACCAGTTTTGCATTGTGACAGTTTGGCTTTGTGGGAAAGTGAATTGTGGCAGTTTGAACGAGTGGATATTTGGTTCTGCGGCAGTTTGGACTTTTGGCAGATTCGCCTAGTGGCAAAGCGATACACCCGTGGCGTGTTACGTGCCCAAAATACATACATACAAACTGATAGCTGGGGATTGATTATCAGAGTGGTTTTCAGTTTAAATTCCCTAAATATGGCTGCATCGATTTGTTCCATTTACGTAAATGGGAGTCACTCCTTTTCGAGTTGACTTTCATGCAATAGTACTTGTGCCTATGACTTTACGTAAGGAATTGTAAGAGCAATCCCGCATGTCAACATAGAGAATAACAACTCAATGCACAAAGACATTAATTTCAGTTTCACATTCTCTGGCCCATTGTAAAGCATTGATCTGTCGAAACAACAACGCACAATGGAAGGTACATTACAATTGGAGGCGTACAAATTCAATAATTATGTATCTAAATTTGGAGTATTAAATTGATTATTGAGCAATAGAATAATTAAATTAAAAGCAATGCAAGATTGAATTTGTCCAGATGTAAAAATGTGGAGCTGAAAAAATTGTATTAAAATTTTTAGACCATCGTCCAGTTTGATTATCAACTTCACTGTTATGAAATGTGCAGTTGTTTAGATACCTCTTCCGTCAAAAAAATGATATATTTAATTTTAAGTTAACATTCCGTGACATTACCAATTACCTCGTGGTTCGTGTGCAGAAGCAACAATGATTTGACACCAATTTCCAACAGTTCATAACCACCATCTACATACAGTGGATGACACCTACAATCAAATTGAATCCTCCGCACTGAGGTTTCTCTGAAGTAACGCCAAACTGATACAATGTAAAAATGCTACTTGTATTCTCCAATCACTGGTTTCACCTAATAACTTTGTAATAAAATGAAACATATGCAGAGTTATATGGCGGTTGAGCAATATTGTGTGTCGCAGGCATTCACCCAATTCGTCACCTCGCACCAATTTCATCCAACTTTCTAATGTTTTATTTGCGGCTTTACAGCTGTGATATTTTGTTAACAACATCAAGATGATTTATCGAGCATAAGAATTCACGATTATGCATTGCCATATAATTTTACGTTCCTACAATTTGAATTCGCATATTTGTGGGTTAGGCGCATCTTGTATTTTGTGATAAAATAGATTGCTCAACCACTGAGGCTTATGTTTGGATAATATGTACTAAAACTTAATTAATTTTTTGGGGAAAATAAATGACGGCGAGAACAAGATAAAGCTCTGATTGTCTTTAATTTTTTACTTTTATAAAGCGTTCTTTGAAAGCCTTGAAACAAAATTTTAATTCACATCTTCGCGGCTTCTCAGCATTTTAGGTTCTTAATAAATAATGCAAATTACTGGTATTTATAGAGAGTACATTTCCCAGATGTAAGCATGGCGACTGTTTTTTTCGCAAAATTCAATCCTATTTTAATTCAATTTTCCTCGGACCGCTTGGCTGACATCTTTTTTACAAATTTGAAAGAACCTAGAAAAAATTACAGCTTTTTTTGAAATACTTCATTCAAGTTTGCTCCGTTCAAAGAAAAGCGAGCTCAAAAAGTTATGAGGGGTCAGAGGTCAACCGAAGTGACCACTTGGTTTCCACATCTATGTCATTCCCTGGTGTGCGGAATGCGATTTGTTTCCATGATGCTCAGATAGGACCTTCCGAGTATTATGAGAATGGGTAGTTAGTAAAATGTAGTTTTGTTAATATGCGTACTACTCAACAATTGAGTATTGTGGGTTCGCAGAGACATTTTTTGAGAGAAGAGGAGAGTTCGTTTTCCTAAAAAGTAAATGGGAAAAATAGTAAGCATATGTTTGATGTAGCAAGGAGCAGGAGAGAAGAAGGAGATGGCATTATGGTTTTTTGGCTAGAGGAAGGAGGTTAGGAAATAGGTTGTTGTTCATTCCTGCCAAATTGTTGAATGTGAAAAATTAATTGTTTCCTGCTAACTGTAATAATTAGTGGTGTCGTGTAACGACAATAAATATTATATAAAAATACCCATAACTGTTTGTGCATAAATTTGAAGAAGTATGCAGTGATTTTGTAATAAAAAATATATATGAAAGTTAAAACGATAAGGAGTCTGTGCGTGCACGTCAACATTTTATTGTCATTAGTTGAACCTGAAAAGTAATCATCATCATCGTCATCAGTGCCCAGCCAGTGAAGGAAGTTGGAAGAATCCCGCCCAGTGCGTTGTCCGTGTATCCAGTGGTGTCAAAAGAACAAGACAGTTAACCGTGACCAGTATCCACAACATAAAAGTAAGCCAGCTCATTGTTGCGCAAAGTTCAAGGTCATGTAGCTAGTCATCATCATCATTAAAAATAGTAACACCACAGCATATTTTAGTTTGACAGTATGCATATATGTGAGTACTTTACTTGAATTTTAAATTATAAATGTTCCTCCACTATTGAAAGAACCTTCTGGAAACATTACCTTTGGTAATGTTTTTTGCCTGTGACATAGGGAACGTATCATTCGGCTTGTAAACCAAATAAAAATGTCGTCGCGAGTAGATACATAAAGTAGACTACTTTACACTGTCAATAATAATTGTAAATGGTCGACAACAATTAATTCCTGAAAAAATATGAATTAAGTGCTTTTATTAAACTCCATCATCCAGGAAGGTAGCTTTCATTTTTAGTGGCAGAGAACAACTAATCAAGTTAATTATATACATGAACACTTTGGTCGACGTTCGGAAAAGTTGTCCAACAATTATTTATTAGCCAAATAAACGTGTATCATTCTGCAGTTTTAGTGCTGATACACAAATTTTCCACATATCCATTCAATCATAACGTTACTCACTGTTTGTTCAAAGCAGCCACTTGCTTGCATAGTCAACTGAAATTCATTGCTTGAATATTTTAATCCGTTTTACCAAACGAATATTTGTGAATTAATCAGTACTGAAAGTCTACCCGCTACGAGACCCGTTCCAATTAATAGGTTTAATTTTATATGTCATTCTACATGCCGCAGTACATCGTGTACCTATTCGCTGTATTAGTAATAAGTATTAATTGAAGTTCCTTTTGTCCAATAATAGCAGGACGTCATTGAGTGAAATGTGGAGCCCGAAGGAATTGTTATTAACTTTAGATACTAGGACGTCACAACATTTGCTGTGTGAGTTGGTGTGTTTATATGGAAGGTGGAAATTGTAATTACGAGATTGATTTATGAAATTTGAGAAGTTTACAAAGTAACAATTTGTTATGTAACGTATCTTTACCAAATATATCCATTGTTGATTTATTGCCACAATCTTACCATTTCATTCATTCTTTAATCCTTGATGTACAAACTCTCGCCTCTTTTCCAGATGTTCAATTTTTACATTGTTTTGATATTGGTTGCACCTTTATCATAGTCTATCATGTATATTTATATCAGCCTTTACCCTTTTGGAAGAATCTATCTACGTCAAATTTCACTTGAGATTGAATCTATCTACGTCAAATTTCACTTGAGATTGAATCTACTAAACCATTTTATAATCAAAAAAACAAATATCCAGAATTACTTTAAAGAAAGTATAATTAAATTTGTGCTCTGCAAAATGCTATATTTCTCATTTTAATTATTTTAAGAATGCTTGTTTAATTGACCAAAATGAATACTATGTGAAGATTGGAGTTAGAGATATAAAATCGTATTTACTGCTAGACTCCGAAGAACATTTTCATATTCGTCATTTTATAACGCAAAATCAATTGAAGCCGTTATATTGCAATTACTAATTATTAGTATCTAATACAGATGGTAATAGTTTCAATTGCAGCTACCATTTACGAATATTCTTCTTATAACTAGAAGGTTCAAGTATTCCGTCCGTAACTTTGCCATAATTAGCTGTCGCATAACAGCGCCAGTTATGTGCCTTGAAGGTTACTTGACAAAATAATTTATTGTAGATCCCGCTGCTTTCAGAGAGTCTGCCCAAAATAATTACGAAGTGAATGTTCGAAATTGGTGTTCAAACATTACCTTTCTGAAATTTTGTTCAAATTCTTTGAACTGTTGAAGAACTTGAAGAGAATTTGTTCCAAAAACTTTAATCACTTTACTTTCATACTTGAAGATTATAAAAATTCAATTTCTCTTTTTTTGGGCTCAGCATATCTGCCCAATATACAGTGTAAGAATATTTTTGGCAAACCATCCAATTTCGTTTTTGCGCCATAATAATTTCGGTATCATTTTAGTAACATGCTAACATGTACGATATTTTTTGCAGGACAAGAAGGTCCCGCATTTCTTGTACAATGCGTTCAGATGAAAATACACTTTTAAAAAATTATTTAAAAATTGAAGAGCCAAAAGTACAAATTTGTGCTCGATACACTTAGAAATTCGCTATTTCTTCAAACGTTAAAATTATCCATAGAAGTAACTTTTTTATATTTCCATTATACTAACTCTCAGAGCCAGTTGCGTACGTCATATTATTGTTAGTTGTAAATTACTCATTATTACAAAGACTTCAAATCACTATGAAACATCAGTACTGCCGCACGGAATCAAAGAAAAAGAGTCACCTACAAAAAATTCAATCCCATTAGTGCTTCCGAAAACTGGAATGGCGCTGAACTCTTCCAGTCAGTAGTTTAGTAAGCGCCGTTACTGCCGAATCGAACATTTGATTTAATGTACATAACGTAAACCACACGCAACGACAGCGGTATACCCTAAACGACATTATTTATTAGCGCCGCCAATTCATTTACGATTAGTATTTAATTATTTCACTTAATTTATTTAGCCAAACGTCATCACTCTTTTTGTACACGATTATAAAAATGAACTATGTTGATTCCGAATATTGCCTTAACGTTCGAGATTGTATACATATGACGTCAACATTTCGTAAAGCATCGGTACGGACGAGCTTTCGTTGAAGGTAATCTGAATTTCTCTTTGTTGGATTTTTGAACACATAGTGAAACAGTTTCAAGGTCGTACAAAAATCCGCTTCGACCCACCGCATCTAAGATGTTATCGCAATTAACGTAAAGTAGTAAAAGATCAATAATGATCATGACCATTAGTTGCTTAATCGTTTATCATTGGACCACTCTACACATCTGATTCAATCATGTAACTAAGCCAGAAGCCGATATCTTTATGACGTTTTGAATTTGAAATAAATTTAATCATGTAAATGCATTTTATTGCCGAAGGCGAAAATAGTAAATCGTCATTATCGATCTTAATACGCAGAAAATATACTAAATTGATTACCATATGTAGTTAGTTTTTATTAATTAAAATCCGCAATCATGCTTATAATAGTTAGTTTGAAATTGCGTGACATCTCTCGTCGATAATGACGAAGTGAAAAGGTTTCCGCCTGCACTAAGTATATGTATGATTCCCTGAAGAATGATTATAGGTTTATTCCAAAAAGCAATGGCTAGGTAGCCAGTTCAAGCCGGTAGTTAATAATGATATAATCTTCTTGTTTCCAATAAGTCAATAATTATTGTCCATACATATTTTATAATGAATGCAACTTTGGAATTAAGAATTCCATTACCAGATAAACTGAACGAATTATATTTCACTTGAGGATTGGTAATCCACAGGTATGCAGTACTACTGAAACAAGCAATTTAACAAAGCACCAACCGTACCAATTAAATTTACGACGAGTCGAGACGAGTCAATCTAAGAAAACACTCCGCCGGGATCGTTATATTGGGAAAATTTTCAAACATTTTGAAAGTATGTAGGTAACGACGCCAATAGGTGGATTTACAGCCTGTAGATCAGCAAGTTATTACAGATGGCTTGAGCAATATTGATCGCCTTCCGAAATGGTTTGATCTGTGAATGGGTTCACGAAGTTAGGTAGGGCTCTAGGATGCTACTTCCAAGTCTTTACTTCCATTGACATTTTACTACAATTCAAATTTTTTGAAAAGATTTACCTCAGATCGATTTTAGTTCAAACCCGAGTTTTGTACAATCATCGTTATGCTCCAATATTTTGTTCTCAAAACATGTTTTGGAATACTGCAATTTCCCAATTAGAATTATCCGCATCAAATTATCACGTATTCTTATCTTCTTTCGAAATCAGTATTAATGAAGCGAATTTGCGGAATTAGGAAAGTATAATTGCGACCCGCAAAGTGATGATGTGCGCATCAAAGTTTGAAGTTCAGGGCGACAGTAGATACATTTAACTATCGGTATCAGCACCCTTGTAATATCTTTTTAAATGCTATCCCACCCGTTCTTCGGTGAAGGTCTACAATGAAGCTTCTCCTTAAGTCACCTATTGACATATATCTAACACACCCGCCGCGGTAGGGCAAATGCCTTATGAATTGATACCGATGCGTACACCGATATATTTAAGGCAGAAATCATGAGTAAAATGTAACTGTATTTAGGTACAGTATGGTCATTATGACGTCTTTAATAAAAGCGGTCCGCCGTGTACTTCGTGAATATAGCTTTCACTTAAAGCATATAAACCACACATTGTATGTGACTACTATTTACTATGACAAAAACGTATGCGTCTACTTAAAGGATTAAAAGTTCAATATATGCTGCTTGAACACTTATGTTGGGGCTCTCCATTTATTCTCGCTGTAGATAAATATAATGTCCGAATGTTAATGTTTTTTGTGCGCTCAATAAATTGATGAACAAATCTGCTACCTGCTAACGGTTGTGGTTTAATTTACAGGGATTAGAAAAATAGGTATCTAAATATGTTCCCAATGCAACGGCCAACTTGGGTTTTTACATTGATACAATCATTTCATTGACCCACAGATTATATACCAGACAAGTTACCTACAAAATTCTTTTTCATTCTAGCAGCTGAGGAAAATCAGATTGACGTCATACAATTGAGAACAATCGCCAGTCGAATAAAATCTTGAGTAATTGCTAATTCGTAAGGTCGAACTGACCAACAGTATTATTGTAGTCATATCTTTTCAATTGTTAAATGTTGAATTTTTCCTCGTGTCTTGTCTTTTAAGATAATCCACCTGAATGGAAATATCAGTTGCACACATTCCATTCGGTGTAGCTTACTTGTTTTGAATGTGTTATTAGTAATTTAACTCGTTTGAATGCAACATTTTATTTGCATCAATGCCTGCATAAACATACGACGACGCTATAAAAATCCACGCCTGAATTCGCGCATTATGAACGCTTAAGATTAATCTGCTCGCATGTCTTGTTTTCAGTTCTATGTGAAAAGTTGCGAGTAATAAATTTGTAATATTTGCAGTGCGTGAGTACAATATTAGGAACTGAACATTGTTAAGATAGTGTGATAAAGTAAACTAATTGTAAGTACAAAAACCGCAGCATAAATAATTGTCTTCAAATAGGAATCTCTTATCTTACTAGTAGTAAGCAATAATTTTCCAAACGGTTGAAATTAAGCCATAATTATGGATTTGCCACATCCTCTCTTAGCCAGTATGCTGGCAACACATATGTATAATACAGACCTGTATTTAAAATAAAAGGTTTTAGGTAATCTATTAAGTATTGAATTGTGGAAAAGAGTGAATAAAAATATGCATTGCCCCAAAGGTGTTCAAATTTTTTAAAGTGCGACGCCAACAATTGTATTGTAGAGGCCTTGAGTGACGAATGTAAGGAAAGGTTGTTGTCTAGAAGTATGCCGTGTTCGTTAGTTTGAATTATTAGTTGGTATGTAAGCACGATACGTTGTTTTTGGCATGTTAATTTTCATTTATAACGAAAAATAAATGTATTAATTATCAAATGTCTTGCGAGGATAGCGATTGCACTGACTATGAAATGATTTTGAAGTGTAGAACAATTTGTTCAGTGTAAATATTCTATTGTAGCGAAGCCATTCCTTTTCAAGTAAAATTTCGCATTCGCATGCATAGTAGAGGGAAAATATATCAAATTGTTGCGACTACTTTGAATCATGGAGCAGTCACTGAATCAGCTGATGAAATACATCCTAAATAAACAATTTTTGTGCGAGATACTAATAATTAACCAAAAAGTATTTAGTTAAATTATCATGTTGTGCCCAAACTCGTTATGCATTAACTGCAACGCGACTTAGTGAATTTTGGACACTGCCAACAGTTTTGGATGAGGATAGGTTATCCGAGTTCTCCCTAAGTGTATAGTTGAGGTTATCTCTGAATCAACATTTGTTAATAGTATATTTTAATATTTCTATGTTATCTGAAATTGCAAATAAATTCCAACATTAAAAATCACCGAAGAATAGATATTAACCTTTAAAAGTAAATCTGACTGAGATTCTTTTGCGTTAATTGATTTTAGATTACATTTCCAAAAAACAGTTAACAAAGCATGTCGTTAATAAACAAAAAAGCAACAACGTTAATGAACAAGCTGTTTGTTTCCTGCAATGGTCCATCGTTTAGCTATCCGCTGAACTAGAGGAATAAATAATCTTCTCCTTCAATTTGGTCAATTGTGACACCATTTGATGAAACACGGAAGGTTCTGACAAGTTTAAAAACTGCAGTTCGGCTGGTGGACATATAGTTCGAAATGTATTAGCTAGCGATAACAAGATGTGCTGTTTACTTGAAATTATTGTAAATATTGTAATTGTTGGAAGATTAATTAACTGATTTATCGGTGTTGACAAAATCATTCATTATTTGATTACGTTTGTTCATCGAATGTATCCGTTATTGAAATTTCTCCCCACTATTATTGCCATCTGAATGGTGTAAAAATTATCAGGAGTATCAAACGACAATTACAAATGACGAAAATCGGCATAAAAAGAGTTGATTTTTATTGAATACGTAGAAAATGACGCATTTGTTAATCAAAAATGAACATATATGTGATACGTAAGTGTCCCATTTATTTCGTAGCCTGTCTTGCTAAATAACAAAGGAAAATTAACTTCTGTTGATGTTAATTTAATGTGATTATGATTATGAAATATGGTGTAAGGCTTGTGTTAGTTTTTCACCCTTTTATTGGAGAAGATATATCGAAACTTTAGATTCGAAAGATTGAATTTCCGAGCACGTACTTAGTCAGTAGCGTACTAATCGCGTATTTATTGTCATGGAAATATGGCACTTTGCTTTTGCGATATTGATATGCTCAAATAGGCCCGGGATAAGTTTAACGTCGAATGTTTGCAATTTTGGAGACTTTTGAATATTTTGTGTGGTAGGTCACCTCGATGTCTTAGGGTAGAATTGTTTTGGAATTGAGTTTGAATGTCATGTTGATGACTTGATTTCGTGTCAACTTGAGCAATTAAAAGTGTCCTCCATAAGTTGAATTGCCTTGTCTACAATGAAATGTCTACAAAAGTCGGAGGGCTTGTTGAGCCTACTCAAGAATCATGTGTATTCAATGTATAAATATTCGTTGTTGTAATGTTGTAAATATTCCTTGTTTAAATGAAAACTTTGTTAACCATTGCTGTAATGTGAATTATTTGAAAATATGTGTATAGAATTTCCGGAAAATGCACACCCAACTATGTAATGATTATTTCGTCGAAACCATGTGGTTTGTTGGGGCGTATAAATGTTTCTCCACACATTTTCTCCAGGAATACCCAGTTATGTTCCGGAATAATCAATGAGTCATTAGTCTCTGGATTGTGACATATCACATCTGAGTGTTTAGGTGTAGGATGATACACCCCGTCTACAGACTTACTAGGGAACTATTTCAGGTGAAGTCTGAGTATTGGTGAGTGAGATATGTTTTATATCAAATCGGGTACGGTGATTACGAATTCGCGATTAGATTTTTGTTAAACTTACAAGGGAACGCTGGGAGGTGTTTTTTGTAATTTCTGATTTCTTATAACATGGGTCAAATGGTATATGTTTATACTAAAAAGAAGCCGTAGATTTTTAATCTGACGTTCGTTGTTGTATGCGATCAATTATATGATCAGAATCCGCGTGTAACGGCTAAAATAATAAAGATGGATCAAATTTGACTTCAAATTCGAATTCTGCACCATAAATTAGGTATAAATCAGTGCTTCTGTACACACTTTTGCTAAGTTTTGAAAACACGTGTATTTAAATGGCCAACATTAAAATTTGATTTTTACAAAAAACGAACATCGGAATCGTAATCAGCGCACTAGATTTGATATAGAAACATATCTCACTCATCAATATGCAGACTTCACCTGAAATAGTTCCCTAGTTAGTGAGGATTAATGACTAATTTTTCCTAACTAATAATTACTTATGACTCACAACCACCAACCAGATCGAAATGTGAGAAACTACCTCCAATGAAATTAAATCCTCCGTATTAGATATTCACTCAGGTGATGTCAAATTGATACAATTAAATGATGAGTTGTTCTAATTATATCCTCACTTGTCGCATTTAATTGCATCATTTCTAATAACATCGGAAAGGATCTTTTGGCACCATATTTATCTTTTGTTTCCACTCCGTGCATTCATGCATTGAGTTTGTAGTTCTGGTGGCGTTAATGTTAAACAATCTGCTAATATTCCATTTGTCATACGATACACCGGAAGACTGCAATAGCAAATTGATTGTAAAATTCAAGAATTTATGGAATATTCTACATATATCCATCGCAACATGTTATGTTCTTCTACATCATTTTATACAACCGCGGGCGGAATTTCATCCAATCGTCCTGCATTCAAGCCTACCTGACTGACTGGCAATGACCCTTTAATTGGTATAGTAAAGCGCGGATCATGTGCTGAACACATATACTGATGACAGTATTTACTGAAGTGTTTTGAGAATTACTAATCGTGAAAGAATTAACATGGCTCTGTATAACATCATATTAAGCAAATGAAAAATCTGCACTGTGTCAAATTCTGGAGCATTCTGTCTCAATTATCGATGGTTTGCAGTATTCCGTTCAGCATCTATCCAACGAAGTTAAATTGCCAACATTTCTATGCCAGGTCCCCAGAATCTTGGGCTAAGATCTGAATATTGGCAACGTCCACGACTTGTATGAAAGGTGATTCTGAATAGCGGTAAACAACACAATTTCATAAATTAATGGTCCTCTTTTGAATTTGGTTATCAGAAACATTGAATTTATCACATTAGCAAGTATTAAAATATCTCTAAAATTCTACGAGATAAAATTTGTTTATTCCAACTTACATTTCTTATAGATGGGTGCTTACGGATCGTAATTTATAGTATTGAAAATGTGAGATGTTTCTACATACAATATCAAGAGTGAAACAAGTCAGGAAATGCACGAATCAGTTGTTTATGCATGGTTGCTTTTATTTAGCTCAATTTATCTATTGTGATTTAACCCATTAAAAATTGTATTACTTGAAGTTCACGTTAATAAGTTATTCTAGAACCGCAAGTGAACATAATGTTTTAGTAAAGTGAAACATTTGACATGCAATAGTCATCATGTTGTTCACATTTCACTCCTTGTTGTTATTTATTAACACCACTCCCACTACAACCTGACCGCACTTAATTCGGAACAATCTGTAGTGAACAATTTGACGGAAATCCACAGCACATTGCTATATACGGCGCCGAACTTAAGTTTACCTTTGCGAAACTTGCAGAGTCCTCTCGTTGCGACGACATTGATACTCCCATATCAGATTGAAAAAATAAGTAACTTGAAATCAAATGCGTTTGCTTCTCCATTCCCGTAATATTTTTGGAAAGTAGGTTGATTTGTTGTATCCTGACCGAATGACCCGTAATTACTGCTTCGCTACGGGTTTAGTCGTTGAATTCTTAAGTATTAGCTAGAAATAAGCATATCCCGTTTAGTATTCAAAATGAAAGTTCTATATATAGAAAGATAGCGATTTGAGCAGCAGCTGCGGGGCGACATTTGCATTGCAGATGGTTGTCAATATGTACAGTGAGATGGTGTTGTTCAATGTTGAGTTCAACAGTACTTAATATATATTGTTTAATTTTTCGTTAATTTATGGAATTTAAGATTTCCATCCGTGTACTAATGGACATACGTCGTCGGCGTCATATCCAGTAATCGCTTGATGAAGGGAGAAATGTCGTTTTCAGTGGTATATCCTCAATATCCAGAACAAATGTCTGTAATCCATATTGACTTGCAAATTTCGCACGTCCATCTGGGTTAATGTACTTCCGCTGCACAAAGTAAACTACTTATCACTTTCTGTGCGAAACAAACCCGCGTGAAACCTGCAACCGCATTTGTTTCTAAACAGCCACTATGCAAATGTATGGCGCTGAACTTTGTCGGAACTCTTTAGTGAATTTCATTGCATTGACAGCTCCCTTACATTTTAATTAAGCGGCTCCCTTAATACGACATGCACATAAACACTCTGATAATTATCACCACAATGATCTTCAGTATGGACCTGAAATAGTACCTATTTATGAAGCTACAAAATTTTATTAGTTTTCGATTTTATTACAGGCAAATACAAAAGGTGGATAATATTAGACTTGCCGAACTTTCCTAGCACGGCAAACTCATGATTCTGAAAATGTAGCTTTCGCACATATATCATGCGATTCTTTAAGACTTGAATTTTTATAAAAACTTACGATCATCGTTGTGAGTGCAACCTAGCCCTTGAAGCGCCCATTTTAAGTTTTGAAATACATTTGACGTTTTCCATGCACCATAAAATCGTCCTGGTTTCATGATCATATTGGCTTTATATTGAAGATAAAGTGAAGAACCTACAAACACGAATGACCAAAAGCTTCCGCACAGACTCCTCATTAATATTTGATAGAAGCTTATGAAGTGCAGTTGCATATGCTTATGTATATAGCGACATTGTCATTTATGTGGCCTCTTAGGGTTATAGTTATACTTCAGGCGCTCAATTAATTAACATTGTGATTTTAAAATTTATCCAGTTAAGAATTTGCATAGCCCATAACATCCTTTATCGACTCAGTACCGCTTGCTGCCATTTTCAGGTGATATGTATGTAAAGGGTAACATGTTAAGTTACGATGCATCTTAGAGTCAAGGAACTTTCTCGCCAGGCAAATCACTGATTTGGGGGGTATACATATTACGTATACGATGAGGGTATCAAGTAAAACCATTTGCATTTTCGGATTCTCCAATTCATTCTGAGTTTATGTGTACTCCATCGGGCCCCATATATTACAAATCGTGTTTTATATGGAAATTTAAAAAATTGTCTTCCAAATTTGGCCTGTAAACTGCTATTTTGATACGCATTTTGAAACTGGACTGTACATTAGCCACCATGAACGCCTAACGACGATCTTGAGTTTTTATAAAAATTCAAGTCTTAAAGAATCGTATGATATATGTGCGAAAGCTACATTTTGAGAATCATGAGTTTGCCGTGCTCGGAACGTTCGGCAAGTCTAATGTTATCCACCATCGGTACTTTGATGAAACACTGAATATCGACTACAAGGAATAACTAATTGTATTAGTTTGGCGTTATGTCAGATTAACGTCAGATTACGTCAATTGGATTATTTTTAACTTTCAATTAGTGGACTGACCATGTTCCGTGGCTAAAAAATCCGAGAAATATATTTTTATTTCATGGACACAGATTATTATTTCTTAATTATTATAACCTTATTATTGTGGTTTTCTCTCTTTTATGAGCAGTTTTCCTTGTTATCTCAATTTTGAGGTAAATAATATACATTTAAAATTATTCATTTGCCGTAATACTGAGGTAAAGAAGCTATGGCTGGTTCGGAAAAAGTTATTCAATTACATTTTCGCTGTGTTTACATTTCTTCTGTATACTACCTATTTGTTCTACCTATATAATTGCCGAGAAAAATTCACAAATTGAATATTAAACTTACGTGCCTGAAATAAATATATTTCCTTCTGTCGACTAAATACGCACTGTTTGCGCGGAACTTTGCAAAATCGTTAGTTGAGTAATTATCATTTTGCAAGCGAGAAACATTCAGTTGGGCAATGATAATATTTGGTCTTATTTATTACCATCACACGGTAGTAGCCATGAAAGATTGCCGTTAAGCAGGTCCAAAAACGTTCAGAAACTTTAAAGTAGCGAAAAGTCAATTAAATACACCTAATTTAATATAACGGAACTTTCAATTACATTTTTACCTGACACAACATAAGCACCTAAGAGATCACCTGCCACTTAAATTTTATCCAAGCTGCTGCTGCTCAATCGTTTGGCGTCATCCAGACACAGGGAAGGTTTCGCGTACGTGACATCTTGGTGGTACGTTTATATTAACTGTGAAGTAACGGTAAAAATTAAAATCACAATGATATATGTGATAAATTATTAAATTCAATCATTACTTCATTACGAATCATTACAAGTAAAGTGGTAGTCTAGCTGATCATTCTCGAATTTAGCTAACAATATTGTTTTAAAATTAAAATTGCTTGCGCATTCTGTTAACAATTGATTGGCTGATTGATCTTAGTTTTACAGTCTGAATACTACCTGCTTCAGTTCAATGTAATAATACAAATGCAAATGGTTGCGAAAACGTAAGAATATTTCCATAGATTGTCCAATCAATTAGCAATTGTTTAGCGGTTTGCTTAGCATCCAGGAGAAAAAATTGAGTATGTTTAAATCTCTTCACTGTAATGGCATGGAGTAATAGTATGATATGGAAATTGTTTACTTCATGGATTTCTCGGCGAGCAAAATATTCGACATTCTTAAGATATGAATTCAAATTAGGAAATTGACAAAACAAGTTCCTCAGTATTCAAAATTAATTTATTCCGGCAGCAGATTGCCGCCTATAAATATGCAAACGTTGTAATGAGCTTTAGCTGAAATTTTGCAACCGTTTAAGCAATCAATATCGTGGAAAGTTTATAGAAATACGGTTCACTGAATGATGCTGAATTTGAAACAGTTGTCCGTCTATATCAACTCTGAATTAGCGGAGTAATACATCCATGTAAAACTAATTTTAATACAAAAAGGGAAATTAGCACCAATTGTTTGCTTCACAGCAGTAATTCAAAACCTTCGTGGATTATTACAATATATACAATGAGCACATACCTGTCAAGTTAGTAGCAGCCACGACTCATTTGTATTAATAATTATTACCGATAACATTTGAAACCAGGATACCATTAACTAAACTCAAGAACTTGAATTGTTCGGGATATATTGATGATGACGCGAACAAGTTTGTAAAAGCGGAATGGCGGCGGATGGTCACTTTAAACACTTCACAAGTACAAGCAGTCCCATTAGGATACCTGTACATAGAGTGTGCAAAGACAGAATACTTCACGAAAGCGGCGTTCCTGTTTCAAATAATCGAATAGGAGAAGGTGATAAAGTTAGACATAAACAAGCGGGATTAAGTTAAGTATTTATGTTCCCATACTTGCGTTACGTTGCGATCGGACCACAGTTTTCTGGCCCACACTAATTAATCTTGCACTTTCCAGTGTTGGAACATCTTGTAATTAATTCAAGAATATTGCCAGAATATGGAAAATCTCATTCCAGATTAAACTGAACGAATCATAAATTGTTCGCATTTCTTTCGAATGTTTACTTTACATCCGATTGGTAATTTTTATTGTCAAAAGCTATACGATAACAGTAAATCAGGTCGCTTTCGTTTGTCGCAGGATGTTTAATGTTTGCCGGTTTCCAATTTTCGGTAAAAGTGGAAGCGATTAAGAACAAATTCCTATTATAATATATGGGTCATGTACTTTAATTATTTTTCTTGTTTCTTATTACTCATGCAATCATTGAATTAAGGGCGGTAAAAAGAACTACTCCAATAGATGGTAAACCATATTAGATTAACAAAACTATAACGCCAACAAAGTGTACCGTCACCGTTGAAAATAATTCTTTTACCAAAGGTAAATAATTTGGATATTAGTTTAGGAACTTAGAGAGGCGCAAAGGAGGAGTCGGCTATAAATACATATTGTGCGTGAGATTCGTCGTCAGCCATGTGGTTAGATTGTCATTACATTGGATGAAACATTTAAATCTTTGTAAGGTTAGTTTAAATGAACAAACCAGAAATCTAGTATGTATCCCGAACCAGAGTTAATGACACAGTTGTTGATGATAGAAAATTTATTTGGTTGTTTTAAGCGCAACAACAGTGTACAGTGCCGATAAACGACCCATATTCTGATCGCCTTACAATGTAAAAAATATCCTGAATTATTTCGTCCAAATTTCAGATCATTGACGATTTCATTGCATTGGCGGTTGTTTGGAAATGCACATTTCAGATTCCCAGAAGTTGTAAAAGTAAAGAGGTTGTCACAAACAACTCGGCAATCTTGTAAATCATTTCGAGGTTCGAACCTTTCAAGTCAATAATTTAAATGAAAGGCTCCTCGCTATTTTTGTTATTCTGCCAATATATAGAATATTATGGATTGATTCTGGTGAATAATCAAGCTATTTGAATATATTCGCATTGGGAGGCAAATTGAAACGTCGCAAAATTAAATTACAGTCTCTTCGACGAAACAATTTCGTAAGGTGGGAACGGCGTAGTGGGCGTAGGTGAGTACCTGTTGATAAAGGTTGCAGATATGTTAGCACAAGGATTGTAGTTGTGTACGTGTTTTTCAATCCTTATATTACTACCAACGGAATGATTCAGCACTTTTCGACAAATGTCTAGTTCTTCAAATCACAACTTTTGATTCCCATCAAATCTTTGTATTAGAAGCGGTTTCATACCGCAAAAAACGGTGGAAGAATTAACTTTGTTTTACACCAGTTATTGGAAATGGTGATTGCAGCGTGCTGCGTTCCAACAAAGCCTGTTGTGTAGGCCATCTATGGTGTACCCAAGTACCTTAACCACACCTTCAAGCAAGGCTCCTACTTCCAAACGGCCTGCATTCCGAAGCAAGCTCAACAACATCAAATGAAGCCAACGATCAGAACAGATTGGAGATTGCATCGCGTCCAAGATCAGTCTTCATCTTCGTGCCGGTCAAGTCAGTCGAGTAAAACGAGACAGCAGCGGTCTACCCAGTATAGCTAACCCATGCCTAACCCATATACATTTTTACATTGCTTTAATATTTCCTTTAGTCATTCAGAAATATTCATAATAAAATATTGACGACTGTTGTGATTACTAAAATTATATTGAAGAGATTTGAAACGTATTTTATTTATTTTGAGACTTGCAGTATTGAACCCGGCATTAGAAATAAGCGCATTATTGATTGATCAAGTATTATTGAAGCATAGTCAGTGATGAGTAGTAACGGGAGTTCACATCATTGTTATTAGTTAAAGCCATTTCACATCAGAGCATTATAAAAGTAACGCATCCAGATAATCTGAAACGCTACAAAGTTAGAACAACCCATCGCAAAATTGGAATAAGAAGAGCTACCGTTACAAAATTGTGAAGCACCCGTTACATGATTTAGCCCGCTTTCATTTTTATAGTTGGTATATTGATATCATCGCGACTGGGATACGGAGGAGAAAGCGCATTATGATTTATATTGGTCAATCTACACTGGACCGGCTGGGACTTTTTTATGTCATGCTTATGGCATATTTTATTTGGACGGTTTTGAGTAGCCGTACCTTCGTCCCCAATCTATTTACTTGAAGCCGAGTGAATGAGTAAGCCATTTCTTATGACTGTTTGCTTCCTGTTTTCCGAACACGGGACGAATTTAGGTATTTTAGTTTGGAATTCATTTGAATTTTGAGGAAAGTCTTCATGAAATTTTATGAGAGCCAATTCCAAAATAAAAATTTGGAACGCGCAACCAGGATTGCCAGTGGAACCTATTATACTTGTCTTCATGGGTCAAATAATTCCCAAATTCATATAGCCAAATTACTTAGAAATATGACAGAGCGATTGCTGAAAACAGTAGTGTACAACTATTTAGGTAGCATAAAAGGGGGTGGCTCAAATTGCCGGAAAGCCAAATTGCCGGAATTCCAATTTGCCGGAATTCCACTTTGCCGGAATTCCACTTTGCCGGAATTCCACTTTGCCGGAAAGCCGATTTGCCGGAATCCGAATTGCCGGAAAGCCAATTTGCCGGAAATACGAAAAGCTACTGGAGTGTGAAGAATCAATTGTTTTAGGTTAGGTTGATGTTAGGTTAGGTTAGGTTCGGTTAGGTTCGGTTCAGTTAGGTTTGTTTATACTAATTTGAATAAAAAATGACACAAAAAGTAACTTTGAAGACTGCGGCAAATGTTGTTTCCGGCAATTTGGATTACGGCAAATTGGACTTTCGGCAAAGTGGAATTCCGGCATTTTGGATTTCCGGCAAAGTGGCATTCCGGCAATATGGATTTCCGGCAATTTGGCTACGACCGCATAAAAGTATATTTAAATAACGGTTGTACTAACTCCCTTTCATGACACACAACTGGCGGAAAGCACCTTCGAATCTGTAGTAGCACATTTCGTCAACATCGTCGCGCAAAACTATCGGAGGACGTCAGGCCTTTTAACGAATAAGTGGCTACATGAATAACCGTCTGAGACTAGTTTCACGAATATGCAAGGTTGACTAGCACCGATCCAACTTTAAGAAGTTTTCACAACATGTAGAAATTTCAATCAAGCGACGTCGAAATCTTAACGAACAAAATTTAATTTCGTTTCGTCAAGAGGTTTCAGTGTTCCACAAAGAGACAATCTATATCTAAAAACTCTAAAAAACAAAAGTCAAAAGTCTTTGGTAATTATTGTAAGCCTTGTAAGTGATGTTTATTCAACTGTACAAAGTTGAACTGTTTGCACGCTTCAATTCAGACGTTGAATATATTTTGATAATATTGCATCTCGTTGTCACAGGGCAAAGAAGCATGTAGTTACGGACAACATATCAACCAAATAACTGCAACTGATCACTAGTTAACAAGCACGCCGTATGATAGTACATATTATTTACTACGGTAAGTTCATATTTTGTTAAGCAACTTAGATTATATTTGTATCAGAGCTTGGCCGATTACGTACTTACTTCAGAATTTCGGTATCTGGAGTAATGACGTTTCTCACAAAACCAATTACTGCTAATATCTCATAGCCGATAGGTAATACATATTATGAACCTTTCCATTATTGTGTTGCGAAAAAATTATATCAAACGTTTTGACGCCAACATCCAAATCACGCTCGTTGGAAACATTATTTGACCGCAGGTTCTGAAGTAGTTTAAATGCGAATGCGAGACACATGGACGGATCATTAATGGAACATTGTAAAAATCGATACTAGACAATTCTTCAAAATTTGATACAGCGCACAACGTGGTGGCTAGGCAAACAAGGCCGGAAAATCACAGTTTAAACATAGACCCGCTCTCCCAAAGATGCAGACGATTAACCTTATTGTATATGTTTAACACGGCCGGCATCTGTGCTCAGCACATGGGCGGCGCTTAACCGTTACAAGTAGTATCTAAGTACGTGTCGGTTAGTTAGTCAGAGACTTTGAATGTAAGCGAACTTTGCAGTCCCGCTTTATAAAATGGTTTTGACGAACAATAGGTATTGGGACGGCAGCAATAACATAGATGATTCAATAGGCATTCTTGAACCTGCGTTTTATGTAATCTGCTGTAGCTGTAGCAATTTTGTTCTAAATTTAATGGGAGGGACTAATTTTTAGTAACAAAACAGTACAATTCATGTAGTTACAAGAATCCATGTGCCGTATTCTTTCGCCAGTAGGACTTTAAATCCAACAATTTACCATGTTATATCACACCTCGCCATCACTATTTCTCTATTTGTAACAATGAATTATATTTTGACTGCATTACTATTATAGAAGTAATCTTAGCATTGATAGGTGTATTTTGTGGGGATGCATACTTCCTAAATATTAAAACTAACTCCAAAATTTAATTCATCACGTACATTTAACTGGTTGCTTCTTGGTTATACGTTTAGGCGGAAAAGCAGCCACATTAAAATTTGCAATCGACAAAATTCCTATATCTTGAATAATCATCAATGTACTAACACCGAATCGTTTTATCGTTTCAACCTCAAGCATTAATCAATACTCCACCAGTCCCAAAGCATGTGAGTGGCATCGAACTAAATGAAAACCACAAATGCTTACAAATTCTTATTACGGCTGATATCAAATAACTCACAGAGTAAGCATTTGTATGCTGCAGTTGTGTTTTTGGAACAATTATTTTTTGAAGCTTTTTGATGCTTGCATTTTCATTGTTACATTTCAAAATTTGTCGTAGTTTTCAGCGATTCAATAAAACCCGTCGCGACGCAATGAACTGTTTCTGGACTACACGACGAGGATAAAGCTTAATTCTGCTCTTCTTCAAGAGTTCGAGGTCATATTTCTCCGGTTCTCTTGCGTTTCCATGTTACAAACATTATTGATTATGAATTACGATTTACATTCCCTACACATAATCTATTTTCGCAGTAGGTTAAGGAAAGGAATGCATTCCTGTCCTGTGAGATGGTGTGCTACTTTAGAAGCTATAACTGTTTTAAATGAAATATCTTGATTCCCTGAGCAGTCTCCGCCAAGCTATTTACTATAACGAGTGCTCCTTAAATATTTATTACGCACATTTTCTTGCGCGGAAGTATTGAACAATGAAGTTGTACTGCAAATTAAAAGTTGTTTTTAAATAAATGCATGGAATGACAAAACCCAGTATAGTTTTCTATAATCATCGTACCGTACGAAACACGACCTGGATACGGCGAATATTATAGGAGCATTTCGAGCTAGAAAAACTATTTTTGTTTTCGTTTCTCAAACTACAATTTTATCCACTAACAAATTTTCTAACAAGCATTACATCTCCTTCAATTACATCGATCGATGTCGTCGTGCATTTTTTGTTACGACGTCAAATGGTTTTGTGATGCCATGTGAACACAAAGTAAAAACTGTTTCACGATTTGATCAGTATTACCCACAGCATAAAATGTTATCTGCCCTAGAATCACCTAACGTTGACTCATTTAATACCAGAAACTAACAATCTTTCATGATAATTGTTTGAAATGAAACACCATGAAACGTACCATTTCTAAGATACACCAATTCCAACGTAGTGTAAACTTTGCCGTATTTAAAACTCGTAAATTTCAAAAGTAACGGAATTTGGTCCAAATAGGCACGGAATGCAACAAATTAAGCAGCGAACTGTTTCGCTAATGATAACTCAACATTTGCAGTCAGTTGCGTTTGTAAAGTTTTAGTTAGTCTTCATTCCAGGATTTGTACCATTTTATATTTAAATGCCATACACTATGAAAATAATGGAAATAATCTATTCTTACGAAAATAGAATTAATAAACTTATACCTGCCTTGCACAGTTCTTAATACAACCGAACAGCAATACTAACCTGTGCAAACGGCAAGACCCTTATTTATAGTGACTGAATCTTTATTTATAGTGTCGAAAATGTAGGATCGTTTAAATAATTTCACACTTCTCCAGCTTGTATATAAATTTTCTTAAATCCTTCATTTACACATCCTGGTGGCTTTGTTCGACTAGCAAAATTTTGCATGAATTTTAGCTGAAAGTTTCCATTATGATATGATGACAAATATAATAAAACATCACTTAATGTATCGTGGAAATGAGAATTAAACACACAACGTGTGTCATTTCAGTCGTGGATAACAGCCTTAAGGAAAGCATGATCCCCAGACGAATGGCTATAATTTTATTATTTATTGCTTTGTGCTGCTACCAACAAACTGAAGTTTGTTTGCAAAGTTCAAATTTCGGCCGCCTGTGGTTTTGCGGAAATGGAAGATAACAACGGCACCAATGGGAATACCGGCCAGGTTCAGGAATATAGACAATTTGGTACAATTGCATGTGGTATAATTGAAATAAGTTGAAATAATTCTTGACGAGTTTCTAAATAGAAATCTGATGTAGAGTGTAATTCCATCGTAATCACGTATCACATGTAGGTGACTTACGTATAATAAAAGGATACGTGAATCTTGTTAACATAATGTGATGTCAAGCATAATAAACGGCAACATGAATTTCGTCTTTGCAGGTCGCCTTTGAAAACACGCATTGGAACAATATTATTTCGCAAAAATAGAGGTCCCCTTCGCATCAAGATTTCATTGCAAAAGCTTACAAGTTCCACTCTGGCACAAAGCAAATATTAGTATGGAATGTGGTCGCATAAGTGGTTGGTCATGGATTATGTTTAGTAAATAGAGAAAGATTTTTTAAATCATCACAGTATAGTGAATCAAGTGAGCAGATGAGGTGGTGAAATTTACCTTTCACAAGTATTTTCTGGATTTCAATTCGCATTGCTGCCGCACAAGACACTTTATGAGAAATTACCACCGAAGAAAGCATAATTTCATCAACAAGGTTAATAATGCATAAGGTTTATTAAATAAATCACTAATTTGTAAATGCGGTTTTAAACGATAGGGCAGGTAATCCACAATTATGCTTTGCATGATCGTGTGGTTGATCAGCGTACATAAACAATGCTGTAATTAAACATTGAAAGGATTTCTGAAGTTTAATGCTTTGTATGATACTGTAACCAATGTCCTTCGTACCTCAAACAACAGCTTTAAGCTGATAGAAAAGTAAATACTAGTTTTCTGCCTTTCGTTCTAACTAGATACTCTTTTGAAGTGCAAGTCGAGTTGGCAAAAATAAAATATGAAATTTAGGGCAACTTTGAACGTAGAAGCCGAATAGTTTGGTGTAAAACTCACTTTTGACACAAGACCTGTCCGTTAGTACATCAGAATTCGAAATATGTGTTTTTGAAATAAAGTGTATCCGGTGTAAGTAAATTGGGTTCGTAGAATTCGAAATGAAGAGTATTTTTGCACATAGTGAATACAATAAAAGTAAGAGCAGCTAAGTTTTAAAGTAAACACTTTATGCAAAATCGGATTTCATATTTGAAATCTACGCATAAAATACGATACTTTCGAATATATAATTTTACCAGAATTATAATTTTTAGTACCACTTATTTTAAAGTGCTACTTTCTTACATCAGTCTTACGGCAAATAAAGTACACATTCGGATTCCCCGTATACAATTTATTTACTATCGATACTTTGTTTTACTGAACTCGACTTAGACTTCAAAAGTGTACCTAGTAAGTGTATGTCGAAGTTCAACAACCGATACTAATTCAGAGTATGCTCAAATCTTTGGAAGCAACAGTTATTTTTGAACACAATGCGTGAACACTGAGCACCGCTTGGTGTTTTAGCAGAAAATCATATTTAATTTTTGTCATTCCATGCTCATAATAACGACATAGAAAAGAAATCACGGGACTTATTTCTGAGTAACTTCTTTTTTCCAAAGTGACGGTACATACTCTGTACATAAAAGGAAATAATGTCGAATATGACAAACTAATTCAAGGCATTACACTTTTCAGATTTAGGGATAGATTCCTTCCATTTTCATCCCTGTTCAATATAGCATACTTAATCAACAATGCATGTTGGTGAAGACGACAAACGATAACAACTCATTTCCAATGACTTTTTTATTTACAAGATACATTTGCTATTTTATACTCCAACATTGCCGTTTGAAAATGAAAATTGCCCCAAACAAAATTTTATTAAATTTTTACTTTCCAAAGGGCTGTTTCGCATTATAATTTTCATTCGTTTAATTCGTTTTCGTTTAATTGACCTAAATGAATACTTTATGGAGATCGGGGTAAAAGATATGAAACCGGATTTACTGCAAGACTCCGAAGATAATATCCATATACGTCATTTTATAACAACATATCAATTGAAGGCGCTATATTGCAATTACTAATTAATAGTTTCAAATTAAAGTAGCTAATAGTTTCAGTTGCAACTACTATTTACGAATATTCTTCTTACAACTTGAACGGTCATTAATTCCGTCTGTAATTTAGTGTCATAATTAGCTGTCTTATAACAGCGCCAGTGATGTACTTTGAAGGTTCCATTACGAAATTGTAAATCTAAGATTTGGCTGCTTCCAGTGAATGTTGGTATTAAAGGTGCTCAGTAATAGTTCGAAATAAAGGCTCGAACATTATCTTTCTCGGATTTTTGAATTTTTGACATACCCCATCTTTCTCAAATTTTGTTCATATACTTTGAAATGTTTTGTGAACTTGAAGATAATTTATCCATAAAACTTTAATCACTTTATTTTCATTCCTGAAGAACATAAAGATACAATTTATCTTTTTTGGCTCAGCATATCTGGTCAATGTGCAATATAAGATTTATTGGCAAACAATTCAATTTCTTGTTAGTACCATAATAATTTAGATATCAATTTAGTAACATGCTGACATGTACGAGATTTTTTCAGGACAAGTTCCTTATTTCTACCATGTGTTCCAATGAAGATAAACTATGAAAACATTATCTAAAAATTGAGGAGCCTCAATGTTTCCACAAACTACCATACATTGTGATATTTCGACTCTTTTGAAATTAAAATACAATGCTGTAGTCATATTTCCTGTACACGATACTTAAGATTACGAATCAGTTTACTTAAAGGCTTATGACTCCATTAAATAAGATGGGTAGAGAGATGGCTTGGATATTATGTAAAGCCGCTGCTTACCAATATTAATCATGTGGAATTTGTAGAGGATTGTCTCCTATTTTTAAACATTTTATTTTGTAAACGGGAAAAAATGTACAATCAAGTCCTTCGCCCATCCTCTGCAGTGCGGCTAATTATTTTGTTTTAGAACTTTCAACAGTAGTGTTCTCTAACAAATATGAATAATTTGTTTATAGAACTCAATGGTTTTCTACGGAATGATTAAGAATGGAAATATAATGTAGACCGATTTAAGAAGAATATTTCTAGAGCGTGAGGAATATCTTAAAGGATTCCTTGTGCCTACCTCTACCAATAGCCGTTCGACACAAAAACTTCCTTATAATTAGTCTACATTATCATGACCAATGCTCCAACCTATTACTTGGTTTATATCGTTGTGGTCGCTAATTGTACTGTATGGCGTTGATTCTTTTATTGGATTTACGAATGAAAATGGCCGAATAGCAATGAAAGAAGCGTTTTCAAGTTTTTGAAAGGGGACGTGCTTTGTGGCCTTTACGTGCTACCAACATTTTTTTAATTGACAATCTTAACTATCACCCGAAAGCAAACAAGTTCACAGACAATGGGTTCCCCAGGGATCTGCTTCAGTGAAAAATACCACTGCGTCACAATTTCTGCAGAAGGTCGTCAAGTTAATAAACCAAGTTTGTAATTTTAGTTCTATAATTATACATACATGTACAGCATACTGAGTTAAACGTGAAAATATTATAGTTAGATATTGTGACACTTTTATTTTAGATATGTATAAGTTTACTAAATATGACGATATTCTTTAATTGTATTCGTAAACAATTTCGAATATCCTTTTGTACAGCTGGTATTTCCATATGCTACTTCTTAAGGTACACTTAATGAACTATATATTTTAACAACGAGCATTTTCAATTTAAATAATAGCTTTGTGTACCGGAATTATGGATGAGCACTACATTTAATTTCCAACAAGGGAGAATAAAAGATGTATACTTTTTTTAATGAAACTGCTCTAACGAAATTTTAATTTCTGGTTATCACATTTAAGAAAATTAAATATCAGCAATTTTGATTGCGCTTGGAACCAGTTCCGAGGACATGAGTTTTTAATAAAAAGTAGGTTACTTTATTTGAGGGTTTATATCTACCGAATAAAGTTAATGTTAATGGTGGAACAATAATCGCATCGACCAAATTTGTTTTTTTAATGCTCAACAATTTGCGATTTGGGTCTCTTTGAGGCCAACAATGTACATGGCGACACATTTGGTATCACTCCAAGGTATCACATGTCAAATGTTCCAATTTATTCCTGCTTCAATGAATGGCACAAAATAAGCTAATTACATACATGCATATACTAGTTTGAGTATTTATTCTAGACTTAACTTTCGATTAATTGCTAATGTTTACTTTTTTGATGCAATGAAATTAAAAACCCGAGCACAATAAATTAAATTAGACACCTGAATTAGGACTCGTAAGAAGGAATTTTTTAAAAAGTACTTCGAAGTGACTATCCAATCATGGAAAAATTATGAGCGATAATTTGGAAACGTGCCATAATTGCATTGGCATATTCAAGGGCGAGATATATATTGCTTAGTAGTGGTGTTCTGTTTGACGGAATGTCAAAGATTTTATTTTTTTATGTCGTACCTCTTGTGTTCATACAAGCTAGATGAAATAAAATATCAAATCAAAGGAAATACAGCCGACAATCTCGAATATTTACAATTTCTACCGTTGGAACCATTTACACCTATACTTGTAAAATTACTTCTTGACGATAAGGATAAGATTGTTGGCGTCAGTTTAGCTCTGTAAATTGTGCCACGAGGATTTTCGCAAATATTTGAAAAAATGTCGTAAACAAAAGCTCACGTAAACTACATCTTGAAGGTATGTACGTGTGCGATCTTGTGATTATCTAAATGATTACAAAAAATTACAAGTTTCTTGAAATTGTAAATTAGCAGAACATAGTCAAAAGCTTCATGGTATACATTATTCCTCACTTTTGTCTTCTTGTTCATTATTGATAGTCACAATTACATTACAATATCATAAGCTCGCTAATTTCTGGGACAATCGGTCAACACAAATTTCATATGACTATTTGCATCCAGCTCATGTCAGAAACCTCGTAGGGAGCGTGAACATGGTCAAAGCCAATTTAGTGGCTTTCAAAATTATATTAATTGTACATTGCACATATTTTTATTATTTAACCCAAGAACCAGTTGCATTGTGCTTTTCCAACAGTTTTTAAAACAACTGAGAAATTTTGTTTCAGCAAATATTTGAAAAAATCCAAAGAGGATAGTGGTACTCGAAACAATCCTTGTTATCTTTATTCCCATGTTCAATTTTTCTTTAAAATGTCTTTAAACGTGGGGGGAAATATTTAATTTTACAGGTACATTATCAGTGTATTCATCTTCGTGGAAATTAAGATTCTGGGTACTTCACTTTAATTAAAATAATCCGTGCACCATCTTTTATGAGATATGGAACACATAATGTTGGCGCCCAATGGTTGTAATATTGGCAATGAGTTCAAACCTATTTTCAATCAGATTCATTGTCTTGACGATCTGATGTGAATTGTACGGAAATTTAATTTTAAACATTTAATGATTCCGGCTACAAACTATCTCTGCCTATCAACAACAAACTCAACCAATTAATTATTATGCTGCTGGCAGGCCCTAACCGTGGTTTGTGGGGCCCTGGTGGGCCCCATCCTGTGTGGGCCCCTTGAAGAAACATAATATACAAATGTATATTGATCTTACGAATTACAATATACGACGAAAACGATGTGCGCACTATTTGACGGCAAATCTATTCCGATGAGTATTCTATCTGCTCTAACTTCAGCTTCAGCTTAATAATTATAGCGTCGTCCTGGATTCCTTGAAAATTCTCCAAAATTTAATCTCGTAGCTTGCACCTCATTTTTAACCAAATTCGTTTCAAAGCATTGCTGCAGGACAATTTAACTTTCCAATATGAATAGCTTTAGCCATGCATGGCATTCGATGAAACTATATGTGGATGGTCTACTTGAAAAATTCGTCCAATTATTATTTAACTGCATAACGTTTATTTTTATAATCATATTGAACATAATTCAAAGCGATTCAAAACATTAAGATTTTCGTAGATGTATGCAGGAATTTACTCATTGCACATTCATTTACTTAACAACAAATTGTTGTTAACAACTTGTTTTGTTCATCAAATTCACACAGAAGGACGATAGGTGAGAATAAATTACTTTTAGTATGAGCAATGCCTTGATAATTACTATTGTTCTTCAAGATTAAAGTTGTTGTTCGCATTAAAATTATGTTAAAAATGCACGAGTCTCACTATACTGATATTATAGCGTGATATGAATTGTCTGATGTGAGTATCATCGTGTTGTTCTTGGCTGTAGCTTTCGGCAAAATTCGATTCCTATAAACTTGATACAGAAATCAGCAAATTTCTTTACTGATCCATCAGTAGATACAATATTTATAACAAAGGGTGAAATATATGAAACATCATTACGGTTCCAATAATGCATAGTTACAAAAATAAGTTACAAAAATATTAACAGGAAAGTTCAGTAAGACCTTTTCATTACAGGTCAATTCACGTTGTCCAATATCTTTTACGAAACCTCTCACATACGTAAGTATTATAATAGGTGACGTTGCCCTCCCACGTTGTGATTTCTGATGACAAAAATATCTCCATTTTCGCTTATTTCGAACGTACTTATGATGATACAAAGCACACACTCCGATGAATTTATCATTCGAGGACAAATCTAAGTTACACTAGAACTTTCTAAGCCTACCATGTTTCCGTAAGCGTTTTTGAGTTACCTTTTTCTCTTAACTTTCTTTAGTCTCTGTACAATATTATTCACATGATTACAATCGCATGCCGTTCGTCATATGCTTTCCGAACATCCTGCATTGAAACCATCGTTGGCATTTTTGAAAGAAATTGTATTTGTTTGTGATTACTTCAAATTAAGAAAAGATTACTCATTCACCTATTTCGTTCAAATGAGAATTTATCCATAATATAACATAAACGTTGGAATAATTTAATAGACTGTATAATAAATGAAAAACGGTTTACTAATAATGATGCAGACATTTTCGTAATTTTGTGCAAGTAGCAAATCCTATTGTTTTCAAATGCTGGAGCGAGATCTTTTCATAAATTTAATAACTTGAATGTAGTTTTTTGGAACGCCCCATATTTGCTTATGTTTCGAGATTCCAAGGTACATGTCGACGACGATGGAAATGAAGTATGTATATTTTTCCTGCTTCAGAAAGTCAGCAATTCGATGTGTCTGGCAATGAGCCTAGAAGCATGCAACCGTAGATAAATAAAAACGGAAAGTTCGAAAACTAGGTAACCTAATTACATTTCAATTTGGTTCAATGGTAGACTTACACATCAAGGTTTAGTATAAGTTACTTTAATGAGTTTCTTTCGCCGATGCTAAAACTGTTGGAGTGTTTGTTCTGTAAAATCCAGAGCTGAAAAGTATTGATTGATGTGACAGGTAAGGAAGGGTTTGAGAGAATGCATAATCTTAAATGTTAGGTTCTAATTTGGTGCCACTTAAATTTTTTGGTCATTGGTGATCAAAATCATAACAAAAGGTCTGCATTATCTCAGGAGCCAGAGGTGGGAAGCGATTAAAAAACGTTAAATTAAGTATTTACACACCATTTATAGTCGCTCAGATGCTACTTTCAGAATGAATCTCTAGACAATATTTGAATTCACGGTTCACGGATTCAAGGGTTCACACATTTCAAGGGGCCTACATATTTCAAGGGGCCTACATATTTCAAGGGGCCTACATATTTCAAGGGGCCTACATATTTCAAGGGGCCTACATATTTCAAGGGGCCTACATATTTCAAGGGGCCTACATATTTCAAGGGGCCTACATATTTCAAGGGGCCTACATATTTCAAGGGGCCTACATATTTCAAGGGGCCTACATATTTCAAGGGGCCTACATATTTCAAGGGGCCTACATATTTCAAGGGGCCTACATATTTCAAGGGGCCTACATATTTCAAGGGGCCTACATATTTCAAGGGGCCTACATATTTCAAGGGGCCTACATATTTCAAGGGGCCTACATATTTCAAATGACGCAATTAATTTTTCGCACACTAACATTTCGGAACAATTTCTGAAATTTTTTGGGCCCTGGTGGGCTTCACCAGCTACCACCATCGTAGTTTAGGCCCTGGCTGCTGGTTTGTTAGTACTTGGGTAGATATCATAATCCATTTTACAGCTCTGTTTGAATCTGAAAATCCTGTATAAATTTTATTAAGGAGGCCTAATTATTTGTAACTAAATGAGAGAAATAAAAAAGATTGAATGGGGCGAACAACATCTCGCTGCCATTTTGTACTTTGTATTCATACAATATTGATTTGTCTGGTACAACTTATTAAACTGTATTATTAACATTTCTGGAAGGTATTTGAATTTTTTCCATTAAAATCACCATTTTATTATTTATTGTGACAAGCTTTTGTTTTTGCGATTCGTCAAAGTAGGGTCGGCAAATTATCACTCTATTTATACTGTACGACCTTTACAGTTCATATTGAAGAAGTAATGTACACTTTATACCACACTATGTGCAATCAAACTTAACGTTTACTCAGTTGAAATTAAAAGCAAACAAGATATAATGGGAATGCTACATTATTTTTGTATTTTATCGACAATTCACTTGTAATTGTACATTAATTATTCAATCATTAACTTGGTAAGTACGTTCAAAGTTAGTTACTGAAACATCAAGTTCCTGCAAACGAATTGTCGCTCACGTATGTGAGATTTGAGACTGTATTCAGCTTGCAGTTTAAAAGCCGCAATTAGGTAGGTAGGCATGGCGATAGCCAATATGCTTAACCCATTCCTATCCATGAACTTCTTATCTTAAGTGTTGATTATCTTACTGGATCAGATAAACTACTGACTGGCGTTATACTTTCTAGAGGCAATTGTAAATCATATTGAATATTGTTTTCTTTGAAAAGCCCTTGTCTTGCTAATAATTAAATAACATTAAATAATTAAAAAAGCGTGAACCATTACTAGTAACGATTACTACAGAAATGTAGCTCCAGAACATTTACCTACTATATCTACAATACAGGATTATTAAGTGTGAATAGCAGCGGCTTTGGTGTTTACCGTTGAACCTCTCTACACATCTTATTTAATGGAGTTCCAAGCAAGTTAACAATGATTTCTTGGCATTTATTTGCCAATAATTTTAAATCAATTTACCTACAATTAGTTAGCTTCCATGAACTAACTGAAAAATAAAATTCAACATCCGGATTGAATTTAATGTGCAGCAAATATTAAGATTGATTACCTCACGTAGTAAATTTACTCGTAATTGAAACCCGTAATTTTGTTAATCGGACGACGTTGACTGAGGTTTTAGATATTTTGATTATAAATCCACGTTAAGATTCTGAATCAGGAAAGGTTGCTTTTCAGATACATAAATGTAGCAGCCTCCAACTTTGAGGCTTCAGTTTGTTCATTTAACCGTTTTCAACGCATAGTCAATAGATTACTTGAATCGTTTCCAATTATCCTATTATTCAACCTCTTCCTTCAAATTGGCGTTTCCCAAAATCCGGGATTGATTTACGCCACAGCTTGCAGTTTGAACAGTTCGGAGACGGTGTAAGAATCTACGGGTTGTAGTAATTTAAATATGAGACAGATGGTAACCGTACAACGGTGACAGTTAAGTGATGACTATCCATAAGGTTTCCATCAGAAAGAAAGAAACCAGTACAAACTAATGCCAACTGCTGTCAACAAATACGAGCATGGATTTAATCTACACTTGGCATTAAAATCTTCCTTCATTTACTTACATAAATGGCGTTAAACGTTTAAAGTAACGTAAAGAAAAGTCCTGAATGACTGCCTGATTAAATCCAAGGTAATTATTCCAAGTTAAACTTGTATTCAAAACGTTTTGTCGTAATACATTTTGAGATATCAACTTGCAGCAATATTTGAAAGCAAATGTTTAATTCGTGCTTCTATTTCTGCCACGAGTATGCTCTTAGTACCATGAAACGGTACTAATCTGCCCAAAAATTGCTGCGACCTTTCCCGAGCATAAATACTAAAGTTCCGTGACAAATTAAAGCATTAATTTGAGAAAAATGTATATCAAGGTTAAAATATCTTCAGTCTAATTTTTTTTTTGCCATCTGAGCATTTACTGTTAATTGGAAATAAAATTGTCCTGTTGGTTGCAATTTCTGAGATAATGTTTTGTTTAATACAAAACTAATAGTAAATGTCTATGATTGTATGCCTAGCGACTTCGTGGTTTGCGCTAAATGTTGACGAATCCCGCATTGTAAATGTCCACTACTCTAATCGGGTCATATGTCAGTTTAGACGTGTGGATTTACGCACATTAGGCAGCTTAGTTTTGTCGCAAATCGGTTGTGATTGAAGCATATTGATAATTAGAAAGCCCTCGCGTCAACGCAGTTAAAGTTTACTTACTACTTCTGACTGCTCTACCTGGACCAGCTTGGACGACGTATAATGTCGGTTTTATGAAAAGTGGCGTTATATCTTTCAAATGGACCAATTGAATATCAAGCCGCAGCACAATGAAGTCAAATTTGTGTTATTTGTATGGAGTACACTTGGAATTTAAATAATTATCATGTTCACAAATCTTCAATACTATTTGTTGAACTGTCTCCTTCCAACTGCAGCTGTAATGTGATTTAGAAAAAAGTTTTTTGACTTGTAGAGGTAATTTAATCAGCAGCATTAGAGTTAATTTGCACGTAAAAAACAAATTTCGAACTTTGGTATTTGCATCCGTTCCAAACGAAATAGTAACACTTACCACATGCCCATGCAACCTGTAAATAATACAAAAAACGTTCTTGGTCACAATTGAGTGAACGTGCGTCGATTTGAAGTTAGGATTATTATTATTGTTATTAAGTTGTTATAGCTTAGAAACATGGGTCAATGTAATTTTTTTTCATTAAATTACATATATAAGGTGGTCTCATGGAAAAATTCGTGTGATATGCTTTCAACGATCATTGTCCGCAGTATCTTGTTCCCAACATCGTACAGAGCTTAATCGTCTATAATTTTTTTCAACGCAAATGTGTATTTTATTCTGCATTCCTGAAACATTGAACCTTATCCGTTGTAAATTATTCTTTCATGTGCTGTCTTCTCAATTGACTTCCAAACACTCTCCACAAGAATTATTTAGGCAATAAAATACACGCATGCGAAACGACACGATGCGAAAGCAAATGATTAAAGATCAATGCCCAATATTGCTGCTTGTATGTACCTTACTCAAATCGTCATCAAGTAATGCCAACCTTTCAAACTCAATCCGATGATTCGGGTTTATTCTCTAAAGACTTAACAAAACAAAATTTATGAGTGGTAAGAAAACGTCATTGAAATTGAAGACCAAATTCCATCTACCGATGTAAGAAGCTGACAATTACCTACGTGTATTGTGTGCAAATAAGTTAAAAATGTTAAAGTAAAGAGGAAAAAGATCTTGAGATTTTAAACTGGAAAACAAGCTTCTTGTGTCTGAGTTTGTAGAAAGCCTCTTGTTTACTTCCAAACTACGGCTTACATCGTCATTTGCGATAAATAAGGCAGTCAAATCCAGAATCTCATCATTTCAAACTCCAACCTGCCCTTGACAATAACAAAACACTAAAACCCCATATTTACCTTACATCAAAAGTATTTCAACAATGGCCAAATAGACAAATGCGGCGTCGATACAAAACTGGAAATATATTCATCATTTGGAGGAGTGTTAATTTTTCGACTTGAAATGAACTCAAGTACAACTTCCACACACATTCAATCAAACAGCCAACTCGGCCAATGTTCATGCCGTACCTGTGTTTATTAAACTACAGATAGCCCAGTTTTTGTACGATATGGCGTTGCACTTGCTTTTTATATTATTCTTCATTCATTATCTGTTTTAATTACTAAATAATAGTTACCACTGCACAATTCCTTTGGTCAACTGATTGGAATTAACTTTAGGACTACCTTAAACAGTGAACTTATTACATCATTAGATTCAACATCCAATTCCAGCATGTTGAATCAAGGAAGAAGTCATCTGCATCTCTATTGATTGGACCATGTTATGGCAAAGCTATCAATGTTTTTTATATTATTAACAAACGCAAGCTGGAACATATTAAAGTAGGAATATATATAAATACGGAGGGGTGTGCTGAAATTCGTTGTATTTTGAATTGCATAAACAACATTAAAGGGCATTCATACATGCTTGCTACAATGTTGATGAATTTTGATTTGCCGTAGGTTAGTACGCCAATGTATACATAGAGCGTAATTATGACGCTGAAACCGGCTTTTGTAAAATGAAAACCATTTGAATTTTTAACTCACAGTGTGCAGATCAAACTGTTGCATAATAAACATATAGTAGGATATTGTACAAGTGAAAGGATATTACCCCAAGGGGTTACCCCCTGGATAAACATGCTACCCTCGACATATATGATGAACATTGCTCAAGTGAACTTTGGCTCTTGAATGATACCACATTTTCCATATTATGGGACCATTTGTAAACAAAACACTGCAGGTGGGTTGACCGATTTGGATGAAAACCAATTCTCCTCCTACGGTGGCGGTACGTACAATTGGCGTTGTATTTACTTTTGCGGTCAATTGAAAATCAAGTTGAATCATGATTTGGTTGTCCGGTCTTTGTCTTGATTAATATTGAATAATTAAAACAGCATGGATAGTTTAATTCAAATTAATCGTCCATCCCAATCGAAGGTTTCCGTTCTTAGTAGGAATAGGCCTATCTTATCCTAAATATAAAAGGGAAGTTCACTGTTATTAAATTACATTGGGATTTTAGAGCAACCTTCAATTTTAAAACTTGAAGCAGAATAATAATGTTTTGTACTGCAGCAATTCATAGCTAAATACATGTTTAGACGCAACACATTTAAACTAGCACGATGTTAAAGTACGAACCAAAACTTCAATTCATGAATAATTTATTTGAAAGCCTGCAGTGCGTGTCCATAAATCGTCAATGATTGATTACAACTTGAATTTTTAAAAATTATAATTATAGGAAGGAGAATTTAACGAGGAGATGTGGACAGAGCATAAGTGCTTTATCATCATAAATGATCATAACGATAATCATCGAAGGTATCCATTGTTGATTTGTGTAGATTTCTTCTCATGATAATTGCCGTGTCTGGTGTGAAAATGATCAGGAGTATCAAACCACAACTATGAATGACTTAATAAATGCAGTCCATAAAATGCTTTGATATTTATGATTGAATAGATAGAAAATGACAGAATTTGTTAATTAGAAATGAATACACGTGATACGTAACTGTCCCATTTACGTCGTATGCTGCCTTGCTAAATAATGTCGGCAAATTCAATTTATTTTGATCTTACAATTAGTTTAATGTGATTTCATTTTGTAACTTTGAGAATAATTTATTTTGATTCATTCAATGACATGTTCCAACTTGCGTACTTCAACGCCAAAATTGGATACTTGCAGTGAATGAACGTTTATTCAAAACTAGGTAAGCTGATTGAGAAGGTGTGAAAGATGGTATAGTGCTAGAGTTGGATTTTCACAATTTTGTTGGAGAAGATATGTCGGCACTTTCTATTCGAAAGACTGCACTTCCGAGCACCTACTTAGCCACTAGCAGGCTAATCGTGTATTTAACCAATTTTGATCTGTGCAAATCGTCCCGACTAAGTCCGACGTCATGTATATCGAATGTTGGAGACATTTTTTTTAATTTCGTAGAGTAGATAACTTCCTTGTTTTAGGGAGGATTTGTTTTGGAATACAATGTTTAAAATCACTTACACGATTTAATTTCTCAGTCATCTTGAGCAATTACAAGTGAGTGTAAGGAAATTAAAGCAGACATAGCAATTACTTCTAAATACACAGGACACCGGTCAACTGATTGCAGAGAAAATGCTGAACGCTGGCCATCGAAATTCGCTACCTGGAGAGTGGTACTTAATGGAATAAATATGGAATTACCAATACAATATTTACCATTGTTCAAATTGTCCGGCGCGGTCTCCTCTTGCTGAAAGACGGCATGTTTAGGAAATGAGGCGTTAATCTGTACTAATTGCAATTCCGTATTGATTTATTGGGATTGTAATAGTGATGGGGTAATGTTGGACAGATGTATTTCATAGATGCTAACGTGACCGTAATCGAAGTTTCCAACTTCATTGGCCTGACACTTAAATGAACCAGAATAGTGAACATTTTAACGAAACAAAGTTGCTTGGGTCAATATTGAAGAACTACATAATAATGGATCAAAACCTAAGATAGCATCTACATGGCTGTAATAAATTCACACACTGAATCATATTGGATTAATTATTCCAAGAAGGGAGTAAAGTTCCACTTTGTTTTAAGATAAAGTGAAGCTTCTTTACTCCCGACCGATTCCAAACGAATTGTATTTATATCGTGAATGATGCTTAGACGTGAACTCTACCATACATCTTGCAGTTACGTTGGAAGTTATTCAAATGCATTTACTCTGTTGGTAAACGTGTATGGCACCAATACCGACTCATTGAAAAGTTCATACAATCACATGGCCAGAGAACACCTATGTGTAATATGAATCGCCGCTAATGCTATGAGAATTGATGGCGTTGAAGTTTATCAGTCAACTCTTAAATAAATAACACAAATTGCCAAGGTATTACATATATGTCATATGCTTTGGACGTATATAAACAAGAAAAAATTAATAACGTTTTAAGAATATTCATATGATTATTTAAAACAACTCTGCAAATCTGGTTCGATACATTTTGAAACCACTTTATTCACATAATGTGTACTTTATATCAGTACGAAATTGAGACACTCAGCATTAGTGATAAAATATTCAGTCGGTACGAAAATAAAATTAATGAGTTTGTCCCCGCTTCCTACTGTTTTAATAATACCTGTACTGTACTTATCTGTGCAAATAGCAAAACTGAATTTTAATAATTTTAAGGAAAATGTATAACCCTTTCGATAAATTTTAAACTTTCGATTTTGCATTGCAGGTTTCTTAGCCCCTGAATTCTATGACTCAGGCTCCATGATTCGACAAGCAGTATTTCTACATGACCTTCCGCCGAAAAATTCATTTTGTGGCAATAACAAATAAGAAAACATTTCTAATGTGATCATGGAAATGTCCATTAACAACTGAAGTGGTATCAATTCAGTCGTCTATAATGACTTAGAAAATTGGATTTATGGCCTACCTTAATAATACGTTTTATTCCCTGATGAATGATTGTTGTTTTATTCTAAATAGCAATGCGCTACATTAAATAAAATCATGTTTGTTTGTAAACTTCATATTTTGGTCGTATGTGGTTTTCCGGGAATGACAAGGTGCCAATTGTAATCCCATATACTTCGAGTGTTTGGTCATATCAGTTACTTAGCATCCAATAACGTAAAGGTAAAGCAATCATTATAGATCAAAAGTAGATTATAGTTCCATTATATTCCAATGTAAATATGTGATTACGTAGAGTAGAAGGATAAGGATACAATCTTGGTAAGATACGATGTTGCGTAAGTCACTAATAGTATACTCTTCTTGTTTCCAATAAATAAATAAATTATCGTCGATGCAAACTTAATAAGCAATGTAGCTTTGGAATTAAGAATTCCATTAACCATTAATCTAAAAATTGAGAGAGCATACTAAACAGCGATGTTGTGAACTAAACAAATTATTTTTCACATAAGGATTGGCAATCTACGAGTGTGCATTACTGTTGTAATAAGAAATTTAACGAAGGAACGATCGTACCAATTAAACATTTGTGGGGACCAGTAAATTTATGAATAACACCCAGCAGTCTGCTGGCAGCAGACATCATAATTGGGATACTTTTGGAATAATTATCAAATATATTTTGAAACTTTGTAGGTAATGACGCCAATAGTTAGATTTTAAGCCTCTGAAGCGCTAACTACACAATAGGTTGGTGGCGGTTCATATAGGGCATTAGTGTATGATGTGATTTGATTGCGATTTGTATAAAGTGAAGTTGATGTTAAATGCTGGAATTTGTTAATTTTAACATAAATGGTGGTTAATTAGAAGCCACGTGACAACAGGTGCAAAACGAATCTACTACAACTCACCAAATTGGAATGACTTGACCTTCAACCAAAGTTTGCTCCACAATCTTTATAATCCCCCAAGTGATCGTCGAACACATCAACGATTCTATACATACTATGTAAACCTTAAATGTCATCAATGTGTTCGTCCTTACACACATTCTGATCAATAATAAAACTGACAACGCATCCGTTAATAGCTATTGCAGAAAGTTAATATTCAATAATATTAAGAGTTTGCATCTAGCTGTGGTGGTGAACAGGTGTCTTGTTTGGTTCGCTCCTGAGAAACCGGTTTATAATGGCACGAGGACAAAGAATAAAAGAGTTACAGAGGCTCAATGCAGTTGAAGAAGAGATTGGATTTTTGAGAAATTCAATTGAAGAAATGGGGGAATTTGTTAAAAAGATAAACCTAAAAACTATTGGTTTTATAGAACAAACTAATATGTTACAAAAAGAAGTGTTATCAGATATTAAAAAGACAAAGAACGACATGTGTAAATTGCGTTCGGAACTGGACAAAGCGCTGAATAAAATAAGTGCAATTGAAATTGAGTGTAAAAAAGCACAAGAAAAAGTTAGCGTTCCTGTTGTTATAAAGAAAGAAATTATTGACCGTAAGACTAGAACGTCAAGTGGGAGAATAGATGGTCGGAATATTGTAATTCGTGGAATTGTGAAAAACAGCAAAAATGAAAGTGACTTGGAATGGTTTAATCATTTTTGTGATAGACATTTGAATATTAATGCAGAAATTGAAATGGCGAGAATACGAAAAGCAAAGAATGGGCATTTAGTGGGAATATTTACAATGAAAAACAGGAAAGAAAAGTCAAAAATTTTCAAAAATTGTCACAAGCTGAAACATTTAAAATATAAGTTATCCGTGCGCGATGACCATATGGAAAGTTCGATGAAGCAAATGGCAGATAAAATGGAGAATCGAAGTGGCATGGCAACAATTGGGAACAAGAAAATCGCGAAAAAGCTCAAGGACAAAGCAACAAAAACGTGTTGGACTGAAGTGGAATGCAGAAAATTGAAGGACATTTCGGCATTCAAGGAGATTTTAAGACAGGGGAAATATACGTACGGCCTAGCCAGTTGGGGAGATAGTGATGGTGATGATTATAGCTATGAAGACGGGGAGTCACACTAGTAGTCAAACGGAGTCAAATCGAGTAAAAAAGGCGAAGTCACCACGCATCATAATATAAGAAGAAGCAGAGTGGAGCTGGTCTGTGACGTTGTACGGCGTCTACACCCTAAGAAGAGGAGCAGAAGCAGAGAGAAAAAAAGTGGTTTTTGTAGATTTTTTACCAGTACTACATCGCAGCACAGTATTTGCTCGGTGCATTCTTGTATAGTAGTGTTATAATAGCATATGAAATGTTATGAAACAAATAAATATCCTAGTACATACTGTTGAATGTTATATATACATATATATATATGTTATAAAGACATAGTATAGTTACATAAGAATACAATATGAAATTGTGTATAAAAAATGGGATCCATGTACAAAACCTTTCCACTGCAGTAAGTTATATTGAAACATGTTACTTCTAGCGCAAACTCAGTCACTGAGCATTTATGTATTGCAAACAACTAAATATCCAATTTGTATTATGATAATTACTATGAGAAAATGTAAAACCGAAAACGCGAATGCTTGCAGTATGTAAAACGAAAATGTAAAAATTATGGAAGCACTCATGGGGTTACCAAAGAGTGCACAAGTTAAATAAACGAATCAATCAATCAATCAGAAAAATAATATTAAAGAGCAACAATTTCTTCAACAAATGTAGAATAACGGTTGTTGCGTTTTTACAACTTTATTGCTTACTTCGTTTATACTAAAGTACATACTAACATTAAATAAAGAGTTTTATATCAATTGAAATGGTGGGGATTTATTTATAAGGTTGTCGCATTAAATTATGTTTTCTTGAATATATTCGAGAAATCAAATCAAATAGGTTCTCTTCATTCTGACTGATACTTTTAAATTGACAACTTATGTACCTTGTTACTTACCAAAAAATACCGACTAGTCTCTTTCAAAGCGACAACATATTCTATACAACGTAAACACATATTGAGCAAAAAAAATATTGCTGCAAAAATTTAATTTTCAAATGAAGTAAATAAACAAAAGCAGTTAGAACGCTCAACTTGAGTATCGCTCTCGCAATAGGCCTTGACGATGTAATTATGAAATGTTTTCCACATTAAGAATCATGGTCGTTTGCCTAAATGTTTCTCTGCCGTGGATAGGCCCTCGACTGCACAGCAAATGCTCATACTTAGCATTTTACATTCTGGATAATACTAAGGATAGATTAACGACTAATTAGATTATTAGTGCTTATTCATGATGATAATGGAAACCATGTAACTTGGCGCTTAGCTTTGGTCGCTTAAAATGTCACACACATATATTTTTCTATAAATTAGTTACCCAAGTTTAAATTATTTACCTACTCTTTAACCAAACGATAACACAACCCACACAGTTTCCAACCGCAACTTCAATTAACAAGCCAACTATAATGAAGTTCATTGGCATAGTGCTCCAATTAATTGCCGTTCTGTTTGTTTTTGCCAGTTTGGTGAATGCTGCTGCGACCTGTGCATGCACCTACGATGATTCTCCCGTTTGCGGACATGACGAAAATATTTATGAGAACACGTGCGCTGCAGTAGTTATAATTACAACATTTATAATCATTGAAAGGAATAAAAGAGGATAATATGTAATACCAACCAGCTCGGTGTCACCGTATCCAATATTTTACAATTTTGTGGAAATTGCCTTTCAATCTGAATTATTCATATACGCAGAACCAAAAGAAATACTAAAGACAAACTACATCTTTGCTACTTTCAAATGCTATACATACGAAGTAAGCGGATCGGGTGAGCTGCTTTGACTTAATACGGTCATAATGCCAATGTTCCATATATCGACGTCAACTTTGTTAATCAACAAAATGCAAGTTGTACACTTAAAGAAAAGAAACGCCAGTGTCACAACTGGTTAATCTGTTCAAACCTAAAAAGGGAAACTTCACAATTAATAAACGTAATTGATTTCAAAGATTGCTTAAGTGATTTTCTCCTTTTAACCTTGAAGAATCATAGCCATCATAGTTGTGCTTGATACCCCAAAAAGTCGATTTATCCCTCTCACTTAGCACCAATAAATAAATGCGCGCTGGAGAACACAATGTCACTGTCAATTTAATTTTTAGATTACTGTAAAAGAGCTCAAAATTTTTTAAAGAAATAAATCCATCTATGCTGACTTTATAAATAATCCTACATTCACGAAGGGAGAGCTCAAATCTTTTCATTCACTTCACTTGCCGCTGCCTTTGTGCTACTTAGTGACGTTACAATGTGTCATATAATTTGCTAAATATTAATTACCTTTGTTGGGATCACAAACGTTATTATATTATCTGTTGTAGGGCTTGGTGTTTTCTTATCCGTATACATTCAACTACATACGTATACATTCAGGAGAAAATCGTATACACTCAATATGGGAGCAGATTAATTTTGGCTGCTTCTGACTGACAAAATGATCATTGGTTTATTTCGATCAAGACTTGTGTGCTAAAAGAAGGTTTTCACCTAGCAGATAAAGTAACTCGCACTTAATTGAATAGTTACCTTTTTTACCTTAATTGAGATAATCCAGTGTGCAATAAGATCAAGACATAAAAAATCTATTTGTTTGACATTTTTGAATATTTTATCTGAACTTGTGACGTTGAAGCGGAAAAATCTAAATGAAATCCAAAACCGATGGATCTGTTGATCGGAAAGTCACTGACATTATAATTGTTACTAACTATTGTTGTAATTGCTTTTGTGTAATAAACATATCAATTGGTTGTATTAGAGTATGTTTAAATACCACCGAATTAAATAGTATGACAATTATGAGCACCTGGTGTCATGTGCTAGTTTATTAGCTTCAATTTGATATGTTTATCATAAGATTTGGTTGAGAAATTATGGAGAAGTATCAATTTTTCGAAGTTAAGAAATTTCCATTTATCAACAGGCAGAAATTATACCCCGAAACGCGGCTACTTTAAACTTTGCCATTACAAAATACAGGCCTAATGCTGCAATGTCAATTGTTGCCATCATACTTCATTAATAGATTGTTTAATCGAATTGAATTTGTTTATGGTTCAAACATTCTGCCAATTTATTATGTGCAATGTACATACGCTGTAGATATAATTGTGTCCCAATAATTTTGTGCAACTTCCGAGTAACTCTAAATGATTAAAAATCGGCTCAAATTTAAGATGAATGATGGCAATTAAATTTCTGCAGGACATCATTTCGACGACAAACCACTGCGGCTCACCTCTTTGGCATATTTTAGTACACCAGATAACCACATAGCATGACCCGTTGCAGTTAGATGGTTGAATTTCATATATGTTGAGTGGATATTTTCGAATGGAACAGAAAGTATTAAGCTCCAATATTTGCAAAAATTGACAGGGACTTGACTGCTCTGCCAGAAAACGATATTGCCAATCAGCAAAGTACAGCGTACTGATACGACCGCTGTGAAAACGCTCAATTGTATTTTCAGTTTTTATTGATTCAATTGTCTTGCTTGGCAATTAGTTTTGAAATCAGTGAACATAGTTTGCAAGTATTAATGATTCGACAAAAACGAATTTATTAATTGCTTACAATAAACCGAAGCATCTAAGTAGCTTTCGTACAATGGTTTGGTTCAGCTAACGAATTGGGCACATAAACGGGTTGACGAAAGCAAACACAATTAATCATGCCATTCAAGTTTTAGTTTACTATTAGTAGTTTTGGAGTGATTGTAAAAATGGTCTAATCTTGTAGCATTTTATATAAAATCGAACATGTGCTTGTGAGTTGCTACGGTATCAAATACCCAGGGAAATTGAGTATTATGGTAAAGGCAAGTCTCACTGCAATACCACACAACGTCACGAAAATGTTGGCGACACTGTCGAGATTTAAGTATAGGGTGAATGTGTGACTTATGACGTCAGAGGTCACAAAATAACATAAGGCATTAAGACTAAATAGTTCCGCAAATTTTTATGAGGTTACAGTGAGACTTCCCGTTATCATAATATTCAATTTCCATGTCAAATAATGTTATGCTACTTCATGCTGAAAGTAAGAAAATTACCCTATGATATCAATTGTTTCATAACTGTAAACTTTCCTTCTATTTTTGCACAGAGCAAGCATTTTGCGACTTTGGAGCAAAATAGAACTTCAAATGTATTCGATAACACGGTTGACGTCGACATGCGAATTGTTGATGTTATCATGAATTACTTAACAACAGGTCGAAATTGAGGATTCCATTTTGTGTCCGAAAAGCGACTTTGAAAATTAACGACAACAGTTGAACAATTAAGTTTATTTGCTGTTTCATTTGTCAGCTAAATAATAAATTATTAGTTACCATTTCACCAAGCCCATTTATACTTCTTATCCTACCATTCTGTTTTCGTCAAATTGTGATTTCTGACATTAGTTTGCATTTTATATTTTACATTACTGGACTACCGATAATCATTGAAATGACTGAAGTAGCTTTACAATAGGCTTAAAATGGTAAAGATAAAAGTAATTGCACAGATTGATGCTCTCCGTAACAGGTAAATAAAGAGTACGATTTCATTCCTTGAACCGTGAAATAAGTTAGTGAGTAACTCAGGTAGCGTAAAATCTCGTGATGAATCTTGCTGTTAATTTTTAATTAATCACTTCAATAACTCTCAAAAATGTATTTATCGCCAGAACGCTTGTTAACCTGATTCCATTCCTTGGACGTGTACCTTAACCAATATTTTCATTCGTGCGACCGGTGGAAAGATGAATGGAATTTCACCTTTCCGAAGAATCTAATTGAATGAAATCCCGAATGATTTGATGCTGACTGGAATCAAAGGACGATACAAGACAGCCTAAAACCTAAATCCTAATTTTAGGCTGCAAGACAGCCTAAAATCTATTGTCTAATGATAGGTTAACCTAATTAACTTTAGTAAAATAATTGTTAACCCACTAACAAGGCGATGGTGTTTGAACTTGTTTTTGATCGACAAATAAATTTTATATTATCAAGCTGTATTTACCATCTTAAAATTACTGTGCGTTTTTTGTTTAACATTTCGTTGCCCTAGCTTCCTCATTTTAGGAAATAAAGGTGGTATCGCTACTTTGAAGTTCAGCACCATGCAATCTATGTTGACGTAGTCGTACTTAAGAAGCGTTGCATACTTTTGCCATCTTTGCCACTTTTGCCATCTTTACCACTTTTGCCATCCTTGCCACTTTTGCCATCCTTGCCACTTTTGCCATCCTTGCCACTTTTGCCATCTTTGCCACTTTTGCCATCCTTGCCACTTTTGCCATCCTTGCCACTTTTGCCATTTTTGCCATTTTTGCCACTTTTGCCATCTTTGCCACTTTTGCTTAGGCTGTCTTGCACAAAATTAGGCTGTCTTGCACGAAATTAGGCTGTCGTGAAGCTTAAAATTAGGATTTAGGTTTTAGGCTGTCTTGCATCTTCCGGAATCAAACCAGTCATTGTTAATATTACAAGGCCAACTGCGCATGGCTCTTGATCGAAGTGGTTTACTCGATGCGATTATATTGTCTATCAGCAAATGAGCTTTTAGTATCATCGGCAATGTTAGTCCCGGTTTATGTCAAATTTTCGGGGGAAAATCCGGAATTTCAAACATCCGGAAAACCAAGGAAACAGATTTACACTATGCTTGTCTTTAAATATTTAAGTTATCCAGAACCATTAAGTTCGTTGGGTAGCAAATCATTCGGAATATCATGTATTTATTAATGTTTGAGACGGGACAACGTCAATATAGCTGATACTATGTTATACATAAGTCTACTTGAAAACGCTTCAAAGGTTAATCATAGAAAGGCTGTTTGAAAGCAGATTAGTTGAGCCGAAAACTAATTAATAATGTGCTAGTTATGTTTGTGAAACATTCCCATGTTTATTTCAAAACTGACGGTGATGGTTGACGATTGGTACGCCTGTTATATAATAATTACGCTATTAAGCATAATCGTGATTTAGACCTGCATTTGACTTTAATGAAATGAAAAAGTATATAAAAGAAAACATTTCATGAGTGTTGACACATGAAATGTTACTGCTGCAGATCAAATAATTTGCAGTCACAGACTTTCATTCGGAATGCTCGATAGGATATGTTATTTTATATAATGTATTTAATTATTTTCTTAAAGGTCAAAGGTCCTCTTTATTATTTTTGTCCTTGAATTATAGTAATACTCAAATTTATTACGCTATATATCAACCATTTCAGATGTTTGTAAAAAAGATTTGGACCAAGAATGTGTTTAGTTGCGATTATGGATGCAATATGTGTTGCAGTTGAGAAAGTTTTATTCGTCAGCCGGTGCATGTTAAAAGCAACAGTAATTAGAAATGGAAAGTTTATTGAGCACAACATCAATTGCGAGGAATTCTCTCCAGAACAATTTGATCCCATATAGATCTGCTTTAATGAATTGAGAATTGGTTTTAATCAAAATACATTCCTCCGTGTACTCAACTTTCAGATGATCAAATTGCTGGTTGTATCAGGTAGTATTTTTTTTAATCTTATCTGTGCAACTTGCTCAATGTCTTAATCAGAAACATACCTCTTTCCAAACTTTTCGTTTCAAAAGCAAACCTTTACATTCTGGACGTCCAGGTAATCCATGTCGGTGACAGCCTGCCTGGCATATATTTCAACTAAAATATTTTATCACGTTTAAACAAAAAATACATACATTGTACTGACAGCCTTCTCATACACTAACACTCGCCATATTTACATTACGCGATGAACTTTCAAAATTCCAAATCCCCCGTGGCTAGGAGAAATTAGATTTTCACATCAAATAATTTTCCAAGCGACAAGGATATTAGAAAGTGTACGGTAATGGCAATGTTCGTAACTACATGACTACATAAAATTAAATGTGTGCTGAAACACATTTCCATAGAATCAGGTATTTTGTTTCTGTTAAGAAAGTCGGGATTGTAATCCATGGCAATTTGATTATATGTGCCAAGCGCCAGGACGATTATGTATAAAGTGTTTAGCTTCCAGAATGCCAGTCAATAAACAATAGCCAAAGTATAACGCCGACTCGTTGCGCTGACAGTGGATGTTTGAATATTTGGTAAGAGGTGCATCTTGGGAATGCTTTTACTTGTGTAATTGGGTCGGAGATGGTACGGTACTCGCGCCTGTTATGGTATTGTGACTTCAAAGCGCTTTCTACTAACCCAGATGCAACTTGCAGCTGGTGTGTAACAGCTCCCTGTAAATGGCAGTGGCATGGCAGTTTCGATTCTTTTGCTTACAGCTAGATCACCTATTACTCAAACAATACATAAGTAAGCGAAGTCATAAGAATGCGCAAAGTGTTAATCGTTACTTAAGTAAAGTAAAGTTATATGTAGCTCATGGAAAACTCGTCCACAACATCAACTTTGGACCAACGAGTCTTTCGCTTTAATGCAAGGTTACTTAACTGGGAGAGAAAATGTACGTTAAATGGATTATTGAGAATTACTAGCTTCAACGCATGAGGCGACATTCTACTCGTAGTTCGTGATATCAACATATGTTGGCGACATATGCCTCTTCGATTTAAAAGGCTACATATTATACTTTATTTATTTAATTTCTGACATAACTATTCAGATACTTTGTTCCACATACTTCTGGGAATTGTTTTTTGACTAATGTCAAATACAGCAGTTCCAATCACTACAAGCGCATCACTCTCTTTGACAGCAAATGTACAAAACGAATCAGACAAACGAATCCTTCGTGTATCTTCCTCAGATTATTAACAACGTCTAAATGAATGTATACGTTGCATTTCATCAACACATTCTCCGATATGAAAACAAGGAAACAAGCTACGTTCAAGTAAAGCAGAAGAAGTAGAATAACCGAAATATGTTGTAGGCGTAAAGGTTCATATGGCTCGATGTCGCCGTTCCATTCTGTTATTTTTCCTCGGAGGGCCTGAACACTGTACGTGTATTTATTCCACGTGTTCCGAAGCTTCCGATCTTTATTCACATTTGCAATCAACCTTACCTGCTCCAGCAAATTAGCATGAAATAACAGCCTATCGTAGATACCACACTCTGATAATGACGCAATGAAGTTATTAAATCTGTTCCGTAGAATCCAGTTTCTTTTAACTGACCAGTAATATAAGGATGATAGAACGGGTGGGCTATTAACTTTCTCCCTAATATTTCGCTTGGAAAACATTGTTATTAAAGGTATCAGATACTTTAACATGTTAGCTTTTGGATTTCTAGTGAAAGTGTTTCGCAGCAAAGCCAATCTTCCATCGGTTAAGCACAACTTGTGCACCAGATTGTTGTATAAGTAATTCTTGTAATTTATGACGGAGAAAATTGAGTGACATTGAATGCCTGCACCTCTTGACACATTTGAAAGTAGTTCTGCCGTTCCAGTTGAATTATGCATGGAATATTCAGTAAGGAGTTTCAATCGAGCAGTAAGATTTCCAGAAATTTCATTAACTAAGCTTCCATTAGAATGATCTCCAGATATTGGTAATGTATTCCATATCTTACGAATCATAATGCCAGTTGCTCCGTCAGCAAAAATTGGGATAGGAGCATCAGATTCTCTCCAAAGTAGCTCTCTGGTTGCTGGTAGGGCTCTGTGTTCAGGACACTTTGTAACAATAGAATACAGCGCCGAAGTGTAAAAGTTCCTCAGCACGACGCAACCCATCATCCAGATAAGGAGTAGAAACGCCAGCTTACAATTCCTGCCTGAGCGCAAATTCCCATCGCCCTGTTCCAGAAGAACGGACATTATCAAAAATAGCCATTTCTCCTTCCGATATCTCGCCAGAAGAATTCCCCAAGCCAATATTACAGTCATTGATAATGTTATCCACGATTCCGTTGTGAACGGGCGTAGCAATAATTCGTCCACGTCTGTTTTCATCAATCCGCCGGCTATCCCAATGTTTTCGTCCTTGCCCAATACCACTGAAAACCGCAATCCGCTAAATTGTACTCCAAACGGCAGTACATGATAAACACGACGACGTTTTAGATCATACTTATCTGAGCTGTAGAATAATGTGACGTGTTGGTACACATAACGAGAATCCATTCTGATGCTGGAATTCTCCGACAATACAAACATTTCTCTGACACATCCCTCCACTTCAAGTATAGTATGAACTACCTTCCGTTGCGTAACGATGTCACTGCACTGGGTTGACCTTTCCGACGAATCTTCAATATAATATCCGAAACTGTTTAGCTTTACAATATCCCTGGAATGGACGTTGACAAGCTTGCCGGGTTGAACTGAAATCAGAGTTGCCAATCTGGAACTAATTTCGAAGCGCTCAGAATCGTATAAATACATGTGCTTTTCAATAGATGACATCAGTTGCCGCTTGTCACATGTTAAACAACCTTTAAACCAATTTAGGTGATCATCGTTGGCATTTTGGTTACTGACGAAAACAACAAGCAGTTTGGAGTTGGACATTACCCAGGGCAACAAGACAAAGTATTCAGATTCGTCGCTTAGTTGCTGTGTTAATTCCATTATGGCCAACACAATGTTGGGACTGATGACATAATCATAAAGATTTTTGGATACGGTCATCCACAAATTGGAAAATATACTATATGTGATTCCGATATAATCATTTATCTTTGAATCAAAAATAGGATGGAGATTGCTGTTCTGTTCTGTAGCTGCGGAGTGTGCAATTTGTCCAGTAGTGACATGAACGCTACAATGAACGCTGTGCTTTATGGGCGCAAATATCTTGAATACTACGCTTCCGTTAACAATCTGCAATGAAAATAGGCCCCACGATCTAATTTGAACAATTCCAGAAGAACCCAAAATTACATCAGGATCGACGGAAACGTTGCCCATAGTTTTGTTTGGAAGGTCGTCTATGGGGAAATGAACGGTGCATGATAAATTCTGATGTGTATGCAGCAAGTATTTGCCAACTCGGAAGATGATTTCCGTCATGTTTTTGTATTTAATTGGTATCATGCTCATAAGATGTAGTACAATGATGGTAGCACAATGCAAAAGAAGTTTTTTGAAAAAGTTGTAATTTAACCAAAATACGGGGCAAAATGCTACAATTTTTTTGTTGCAGTGAATCCGTCCTGTAGCAAAGACGGTTCAATATAATTACTTGGGACCTTTTGCATTCGAAAGAACATAAAATTTCGCAAGTAGAACATCTTTTACATTTTCAATTTTTTAATTTATTTGTGTAGAAAATCAACATGATCTTCGCATAGGAATCACGGACATGTACTAATGAATGCGCTTTATAAAATCTGTTTGTAGGTGCATTAAATAATTCATGGCGGTTACCTTTAGCAGCGATGATAGCACTCAATTAATTAATTAACAAATTTATATAATACAAGCGGTTTAGGGAATTCATAGAAATGTGTTCGTTAAGTTTCATTGACAAAAATTGTATGAAGGTCAAATATCATGTTAAAGGCTGTTGGCTATCACGATGATTGTACCTACTTTTTTGAAGAACAAGGGAATTGAATGCAAACGTATTGCTGTTTTGCAATGTCCAAGGTGGTGGAAACGTTTATTGTACACATTTTATGAATTCGCAATTTGAATATAAAGTACTCATCTTGCTGTCAACAGAACCTGTGGACTCCAGCTGCGTGAAGGCGCCTCAACAGTCGTCAGCTTCCTTAAATTTGTATTTATAGAGGAAGAGAAGGCTAATTGCGAAACCTTTTCGTTGTAGCCAGTAGGTATGCATGCTCTGTGAAGCATTGAGTGTCCTCCCAACACTTACACTGTGAGCGGCAATGTAATTCTCTTAGTCTAGAAAACATATGTTATAGTATCTACCTCCCTTCGCTTCGCCTCGAGGCAACTAATTTTGAGGATAATAGTTGAGGTAAAATTTAACTGGACATGTTGGAATGGAAAGGTTAATTATTGAATTCAGAGTCAAGTCATTAATCTCCTTTCTGTTATCCGGTCATTGTAGCTTATGCACATTTTTGTCCAGTAGTAGTAGTGAAATGCAAACAAAATTAATGAATTGAATTTCGTCGAATTTCATAATGTGAAGTGTAGATTGTTTTAAAGACATGGTTGTGGTTCGTTGTTAAAACTACCGTAGTGTTGATCCTATACGTGAAGTTAATTAGTTAAAAGTGTAAAATCAACATGGGAAAACCTCCTCCCCGGTGTTGCCAACCGGGTTATCGTTTCAAGCATAGAAAACCTGCTAATCAAAAAGGTGTTCAAATCCTTTCTCCTGCGGATGTAGACAGAGGTCGAGCTATATTTCCTAATTTTGATTGGGACAATTCCACTCACATCTGCACGTACTGCAGAACGAGATTAAAAAAAGACTTCGACTTTCTACTCATCGTTCGAGCTGGTGTTGCATTGGCCCATCGTCGAGTTCGGAATGCTTTGCCGATTCCGCTTGTTGCCCAACCAGTGAATCCCGGATCACCGGAAGGGGTTCCAGATGCTATGGAGGAGCAGCAGGTCGAGGCAAGACGGAGTCGTGCTAATTTGCAACATGAAGACGTTAACGCAGGAGGAGCTCCAAACGCATTGGGGGAGGAGTCAGCGGTAATTGAGCGATATCCTGCTGCTTTGGAGGAAACATCTGGACCGCAAGAAATTCACCATGAATTGGATGGGAAACGTGCTGGCCCTCCTCATCATTCCGTTCACTTAGCTTCGTCAACAGCAAAAAAGAAGACACACAAACTACCTGCCCATGTGTCAAAATTGGTTTGTGGTCCACCTGGAATTTGTCCAGGTAAGGAAAAAAATATAATAGTTAGTCAACTAATTATTAATACGTTAAATCAGTTCTTATTTTGCGGTTGTACTCTTCCTGGTTTTATTCTAAATATTCGTGGTCTTAATTTCAGGTCAGGTGCTGTACGATTCCAATATCCCAACACCAACTGGACGTGCGGTCATGTCGGATTCTGGATCAATTGTTTCCAGCAGCGGTGACAGTGCAGTTCTCCGAGTTAAGTTAAACATGACATTGGAGTACGGGGATGTTAGCCCAGCCAAGCCATCGGACAGTAACAAGCCCAGTGTTCTTAAAAGGAAATATGCCAAATTAAAAGAGACCTTCAAACGCCCATTCATCAAATTTTCAAAACGCGCTATTGATCCCAGTCCGCAAAGTCGACGAGGGAACTGCTTTTATTGCAAATCATTATTCAGTAGCCTAAGCACAAAATATAAAACACTCAACACCCGGAGGGAGCGATACAAATGTCTCACATGCATTCCAAGACGCTACACGATACCGGCGGTGGCCGTTGGAACCGGTTGTTCTACGTACATGGCCAGAGAAGCTAGTCGACTTTATGCAAGGAATGGAGCATTTTTCAGTCCACCACCTAAGCTTGGAAGGCGGTTGACGGCTGAGACAGAAGATGCGGTCAAATCGTTCTATTTGGCGGACGAGAACAGTCGAGTGTCAGCGAGACGTGGTTTATGTGAAGGACACAGAAGGAAATAAGAGTCAACGTGAGAAACGCTGGATTATTCACAATTTGAACGACTTGTACGGGCTATTTAAAGAACGACATGGGGACATGCAAATTTCAGTTGCGAAATTTGCTTCCCTCCGACCTAAAAATTGCGTTTGGCCAGGAAAAAATCGTCACCATGTAGTGTGCACATGCGAGATGCATCAAAATTTTGAATTCTTGTTGGATGCATTACGTTGTAAAATGAGCGTATCTGAAGTCATGCGGAATTTGGTGTGTGACTTGAATGACGAGAGCTGTCAGCTTGGGTTTTGTGCTAATTGTCCGAAGGAGAATTTCATTTCGCAAATATTTGAGGAGCTGGAGGACGAGGATTCAGTTACATACATGCAATGGTTACACACTGATGCTACGGATATCAAACAAATAACTGTTTCCTCCGACGAATTTAGGAAGACATTTGAGGAGTATATTCCAAAAATTTTGGAACACGATTTCATAAACCGGAAGCAAACGCATTACCATCAGCACTTGCGCAACACTGTTCTCAAAGAAGAAGCCGCTGCAACTGTTCAAGTGGACTATTCGCAAAACTATTCATTCGTTGTTCAAAATGCAGTACAGGTAAGCTGACTTGTGACACTGATAAGGAAAATGAAAACTATAATGTTATATAATCTGACTAACATATAAAATTATATTGTTGTATTTAGCAAGATCAACTCATTTTATATTTTCGCAGGGATTCCACTGGACAAATAAAAGTGCAAGCCTGCATCCCTTCGTGGTTCACTGGTGGGATACTGAGGACAACCGAATTCGCTATAAAAGTTACTGTGTAATCAGCGACGAGATGGCCCATGACGCTGATACATTTCATGTGTTTCGATCCAAAGTCATAGAACTCATTAAAAGTGACCTTGCTAAGCTCGGCCTCAGTAAATTGTACTACATATCGGACGGTGCAGGTGGCCAGTATAAAAACGGCAAGAATTTGTCAAATCTCATGATGCACATGGAAGATTTTGGGTTGGAAGCGGAATGGTCCTTCACGGCAACATCACACGGAAAGTCAACGTGTGATGCAATTAGCGCGGTCGTTAAGTGTTCCACCCGAAGAGAGAGTCTGAAGCCCGGCGTGTACATAACCACACCATTCCAAATGTTCGAGTATTGTAAGAAAACCCTCACCACCTGCACGCTTCAATTTTTGTATGTCAGCAAAGACGAAGTTGGAGCAGAGCGTGCTGCACTACGTGAACGTTACAATAATTTTAAGAAGTTACAAGGAACAAGAAAACATCACGTTTTCCAAACAAAAAGTGAAAGCATGATCCGAATGGTCCGGGCATACGGTTCCTCAAGTTTCGTTGATGTGGACTTCAGAAAAGGAGAACAGCTTAACTTCGATGAGCAGACGCTGAAAGTCGGATCGTTTTACGCATTTTTCGAGGCAAACAATTATCAAATTGGACTTCTAGTTGAGAATAAATGCGAAGATGGCGAAGCAAGCTTTCAGATTATGAGAATTCTTAATCGAAGAAATGGAACAGTGGAATGGCCGGACCGTTTAAAATATGTAGATGTAGCGTATCGAGATATTTTATTGGAAATCGAAGAACCAGTAACTGAAACCCAAATCACGTACACAATTAGTAATAAAGCGCTTAATGAAATTAGAGCCTTCACACGCCAATACAAAATTAAACGGGTCTAATATTTTTTGTTGCAACTATTTTTAAATATTCTGCTTCGCAAATTGTATTTTCAGTGTAAAGAAATTTAATTCTCCGCCAATTAATTTTGTATATTTCTACTCGTTAATTACCTGTGAATATCTCTACCAATTAATTACCTGTATATGTATATATCTGCCAATTAATTACCTTTGAATATCTCTACCAATTAATTACAAATGTATATCTCTGCCACTTAATTACCTTTGTAAATCTCTACTCATTAATTATGTATATATGGACCATTAAATTCTCCTCAATTAAATAATTACAATAGAGCAAGTACGTTTGAAATCAATTTCCCAGTTCTTCACCTAAGCAATTAATTAGGTAAAATAATCTTTGTTGCAGCCAACCACCGTTACTACGATATCTCACCTTCAAACAATTTTCACCAATGCAATTTTACGAGCACATTTCGATGAATTCTGTAAACCACTTGTATTTAATGAATTTGCTATTTAATCAATTTATTGCTATAAGCGCTGCAAAAGGTAACCGCCATGAATAATTTATTGCACCTATAAACCGATCTTATAGAGCGCATTCATAAGTTCATGTCCGTGGTATCTGAGTGCATAATTTATGTTGATTTTTTACACAAATAAATAAAAAAATAGAAAATGTAAAAGATGTTCTACTTGCGTAATTTTATGTTCTTTCGAATGCAAAAGGTCCCAAGTAAATATATTGAACCGTCTTTGCCACAGAACGGATTCACTGCAACAAAAAATTTGTAGCATTTTGCCCCGTATTTTCGTTAAATTACAACTTTTTTCAAAAAATTCTTTTGCATTATTCTACCATCATTGTACTACAACTTATGAGCATGATACCGATTAAATTCAAAAACATGACGGAAATCATCTTCCGAGTTGGCAAATACTTGCTGTACTATAAAGGGTTAAACTTCATTCAGATGAAGCTTAATTTACCACAATTAGCATTTACAGATAGCTTCTGTATACTACTCTCGTGGTAAATTTTGCCTGAAACAGTTTGATCCGACGCGCTGAAGTTTTTTACAGTTTCTCGTGCTGACGTATGTTCTGAAATGAAATGAAATTTATGTTATAAATGAACATGTACGCCTTCATAGCGTTCTGCAGACACTGGTACTGAAATTGGTTAGCTATTTACACTTGAATATGTTCAACGCAAATTTGTTTTAAATTTGGTTGCCGGTATATACCAAGTGATTATTACAATTCGGATGTAGAAATCCACTATATATTAATTACCTAATTTTGATTTCGCTCTAAGTTGACGTTTTTTGGAACGTATGCGGTTTCCGGTTCCTGGCATAGGGGCGAATTTATTATTAGTTTCAATAGTTTCAACATTTCGGGTACTAAATGCAATCACTTGTTCATTTTTATCATTTTTACTCATTGTTTGGCTTAACGAATTGAATATTGTACCGCATTTGTATATCATGTATAGACTACATGATATTCTACATATACTCATGAATTACTATATACATGTCGTACCTGTTTCACAGGGCTTGGTACATTCAATAGCATGATTTATATCATACTGTAAATGCTGGTCTCGTACGTCCAATTCCAATTTGTCATGATGTAGTATTTCAATTGCGTATGCCCGTGATTGCGATTTATGCTCATCCACTGTACTAGAAGTTAAGGTTAGTCTGTCTGACCAGCCGTCTGAAGGGTTCCGGTGAGATATGTTTGATTGTTCGACCATTTCTAAACTATCATCTATTCGTAAAGGCATCATTACATCCACTTTATCATCATTATCGCGACTAGCTATTTTAGCATTTTCGTCAACCTTCTTCTTATTATTGCTCGCATAATTAGGTAACACAGGAGAATACTCTTCTCTATCTGCATTGTCATCTACGCTATTACGGGCAAAAATATCCACTTTGGAAGGCTGAATATCGTTGACTTTGCGGGCCTTCCGTCTTCCGCTATTTATATGCGTGCAAATGCTGCTGATGGAAGGCAGTAAAGGAGTAGCGCGTTCTAAAGTATTCACCATTTTCAATGTCTCGCTTGTGTCTTGTGCTCTTGTCATAGACACATTTATTGCGTCTATGTATTTTTTAATTTCTTTTGATACTTGGGACGTGCATTCTACTGCATGCATTATTTTTCTATCGGATGTTAGCTTTTCTTCAATGCTCGTTAGCATTTTATGTAGCCTGAGAAACTGATCGCTAATTTTAACATTCCCACTTCCGTCATGTGCAAGATGTAGTGAGTCCACTGGGAAATCAAAATGGGTCATATCATCTTCTAAGTTTGTTGTTGATGACGTGCTGGAACGTACAATTTTAATTACATTTTTGCACGTGTCTTTCTTCAACTCTGAATACCTGCCATTTTCAAGCAAGGTTTTGATTGCATGCATCACGGACTGGAAACATAACAAAATTGATTGTAATAAAATGTTATACATATATAGTATACTTGGTTATGACAAATTGGCAATATTTCATACGCCCAGAGCGGCAAAGCATGCAATTTTCTTACCACATCGTTCTGCTCAATATCGACAATAACAGAACAAATCAAGGTCAGGAGCAAATTGAGCGGGCTGCCAATTTTCGTCTCGGTGGATGCCATTGTGCCTTGGTGTACGTGTAGAATTCCTACCAATTTTTGTTCACCGTCCATGTGTATCCACTCAGGCCAGAGGTAAATTCCGTTGCGCTCATCGTGTATATGGTATAGACCATCAATTTTTTGGATCTTGCTTTTCACGAGGTCAACTTCTTTCTTGATATACTCTTCTCGTCGTCGCCGAGTGCTGCTGGGATTATCCTTTTGGGCTTCATAAATTCGTGACACATTCTCGGCTACGTAAACAAACATTTCCAAATTCTTCTTCAGCTCACCATCAAATCTCTGTAGATGTGGTCTCAGACTCTGTACTTCTCGGGCCGACCTAATTAATGGTTCCAGTAGGTCATTGCATGCAAATGAATGAGAATCATTGATATCTGACTCCACCGGCACGTTTGATGCGGAATCATATTTCCTTTTTCCTATTGTTGTTGCGGTGCTTTCGGTAAAGCCAAAATAGAAACCCTTCAAGCCCGTTAAAACGGATTTGTTTTTTAAATGGGCGTGGAGTAAATTTGTGAAAAACGACTTTCCACTTTTCGGCGGTCCAAGAAACGAAACAAAAGCAGGCTGAGCATGACCGTGATGATGACGTTTCTCTGCTCCAAGAAGAGCGAGTAATTTTGTTAGGTTCTCCTCAAGAAGAACAAGGCTTCCATTCTCATGCTCCTCTACAATTTTACAAAATTTCCATTTATCTTCATCCATTTCCTGTTTACATTTATAGAGAATGAACAGTTATTACATTTCATTCACCTATTTGAAGATTGGTGTACTACGATGTACTACGGTGTACTACGTTCCTACGATGCGAACGCAGTATACATGATTATATTTTTCATGAGATTCCAAATGTATTCATAGATCAATTTTATAACTCATTTATAAAATAGCACGAGCCGAAAATAATTTTATTTATCTTTCGGATTTGTCATGACACAATATATGCGCCAGGCGCCAATGCACTATGTTCGAAAGATGCAAAATATCATGATAAACAAATGGACTCGACACTTTCATAAGTTATGCATTTACTAGAAGAGGGCCAGTTCCTGCGCCAACTAGAGACATGTCTTATTTGTAATGCCAATATTCATCTGAGTCGCATGTTTCGCTTAACACGAATCCAAAAAGCCTTTTTTGTTAAAGCGTGAACCGTCATGTAACCACCGATTATACATATAAAGGGCGGCTAGTTAATGCGGACACCAATTTTTACTTGGTATTGCTTCCAGCGGAACTATAATCATTAAGTATATTTTCAATTTCGGAAAGCCATTCCATGCATTTTAGAATTTCAACTCAATTTGTCATGCCCTAATATCTTCGACAAAAGGTGTGCTCGCTGGTAAAGTTTTAAGCCGTTCGAGGTTATCAATTACGGAGGTAAGAGGTAAATACGTTTGCGTAAGTCACCTCAGGGAATTGTCTACACTGCAAACAGTTTTAAAGCTAAATTCGAAATATTTTTTGCATTAAGATTGGAACGACATTATCTATGAAGTAGATTTCTGTTTTTCAAATTTCGCCCTATAAACTGTTTACTCTCACAATGCCCCAAAACAATAGGCGCATCTCATCGAAATAGCAAAGTGGTGTGGGGCAAAATGAGGATTTATAGTTCTTAGGGCATTTCTGAAAAACAGGAATTTACTACAGATACATAATACCTTTGGGATCTTAATTCAAGAAAGATTTCGCATCTACCTTTAAATTTGTTTGCAGTGCAGACAGTTCCCTGAGATGACGTAGCCAAACGTATTGACCTCTGAAATCTGTACATGATAACTTACCTGCTCAAAACGTTAGCAAACAAAAAGTGAGTCTACATTAGTCGAAGATATTAGTATATGAAAAATGGAGTTGAAATGCCGAAATTCGTCCAATAGGCTTTCCGAAATTGAAAATAACCAATGCAGTGAATATGGTATTTAGCCAATCCTTGGTCCAATAGACCCTCTTTCTATCGGTGGACCAATCATTGTTCTGAGATGAACATATGTCAAGTTACGCCGAGTAAAGCCAATGCACTCTGTGGGAGGAAAAGCACAAATTTTCATTATCCCACCTACACGGTATCTTTTTTGTCGGTGGGTGTGCATGTGTGCAGGGAACGACCCCATTGCAGCTTTTGACACGAGATTTTCAACCACCAATTATTCAAAATGGCGGATCGATCAAGATATGAAATAATCGGATTTTAGGGTAGAAAGGACAGGGCTTTGCGAACCTGGAAGGCGTTTGGCTTTACTCGTCCGAATTTTTTCAGAAATTAAACTTTCTTGCAAAAATCGTGTTTTTCACTATTTCTTGCGTTTTTCTTAAGACATTTCAAACCACGCTGTCTACAGCGACTTAAGACCAACATCTTCGGAATGTTTGGGTCTTTTGTATATAATCGACCCAAAAAGTGAGCTAATTGACAAACAATTTTGAAGAGCTTAAAATTAATTTCCGGAGAAATTGAGGCTCACCGCCACAGAGTGCAATTGGTTGAAAATCATATATTTATATATCTGCATGACAAGGTATTGTTCCTGTGAAAATACAAGTTATATACATCGTAGTATTAACTACTGCCAATATGTCACAGCGTGAGTATTCGATTCTGTTTCTTCTAAGCCAATTCTGACCACATTTGTTATCTGTGTCGCTGCAATTGGCGAGTACAAATATCATCACCGTTTTGGAGATACATTTGTTTTACCGAACCAAAATCCCAAATCTTTGACTATAATACAACCTTTAAATAGTAGCTTTACATTTGACAACTTTGTCTGGAATGTGCTCATAAGAATAAAAATCGAATGCTCCCGGATGCAAGCTTTCATCGCATGATTTAGCCAGATAGCCGGTCAATAAATCCTACCAATTACAAAGTACCATAAGATTCATATATACATTAAGCTGTCGCCACGGAGTGTTCCGTGTATACAGATTAATTTTCAACTGCAAACTGTCGGCTGTAGCTTGTAACTAGCCATAAGTGACCAGAGAGACAATCCAATAACGTTTTTATACCAATGCGCTTTACATGTGGATTTGTGTGTATCTAAAATGCGTCTAATAAACGTCTAAATATAATTTAGTAGTGAGTGTCACTCATGTATATCATAGTTTCATTTTATCGTTTGCGAAAACGCGATTTCTCACAATGGCCAACCATTTTGGTCCACTCAGTTTCAAACGTTTGAGTTTAGTTAGCCAAAATTAATATCATGAATCAAAGTAAAAGCGATTATGCTGGCATTGTAGCTGATGATTTGGTCTTTAAAATGCGCATAAGGGCTTTTAAAAATACGGATCCAATCAAAAGATGTGGATCAGATTTAAAATCGTTATCAAAAATACCCATGTTGTGGACGGTGACAGTAGCTAGTTCAGTAGAAGTGAGAGAGATAACCCAAGGTGCCAACATGTAACTGTGGCTGTATGGTACGGCAGTGTGTGGGTAGCTGTTGTAATAGCAATTATGGCTGTGTAACAGAATCAACCAGCCAGCCATGTAGACTCTTCGTTTATATATAAGATGATACGCTTCATGCATATTTTATATCCAATCGCATCTGACACGTTTCAGGCAGTACTGATAAGAATGAATCCCTCACAACAAACGTATATGCCTGATATGTATATTTTTTTTAGGGTAAATCTGCGAAATGAAGGAAAATGATTGACGTAATTTATTCTGACGTTATCATATCGGCTTATTCATTCCGTGGCTAAACTTACCCCGGTGAAAAAATCTAGTTATAGGATATTGAACGTCCAAAGATATAAAATGTCAATGAGAAATGCATTAAACCAGACCGGTATGGTACTATTGCATTCGGCCCACAGAGGCCGTAAATGGAAATACAAAAATTGCATGCGAGTTTGATTTATAGAAGCAAAATCAAATAAACAATTTCTATAGAAAGATGGAAAGTTTGTGATCGTAGTCAGCGTGATTTGTTTGTTGATGAATTGTTGTAACGATCTGTAACCTTTATTTGAAAAAGATGGTTTTTGCCGAAACTTGCATCAATTCTCGGCTCATTTTAATAACACATAACTCGAGCATTTCAACATTTTCTGTACATATATGACAAAAAGTATTCGCTTTAGTGGTACGTCCTCGTAATGGATTTTTTGAGATATTCAATTGTAACAAACAATAGACGATTCGAAATATAGACAGTCGAATATGAATGCTTAACTGTATGTAAGAGAATGTATTTAATATGCAGTATTGTAATGCAATGAATGCACACGGATAAAGCGTACACGTAAAGGAACAATTCATTACTTACCTTTCACTCTTCCAGTTATTATTTTCGTAATTTAACCAGGAACCGTCTGATACACTTCAATTAACCGTACACCTACTAATATCTGTGGGGACAATTTTTAAGAATGTCCATTTATTTATTGGTTAAGGGCCAGTTCCCAACACACTGTACTAGAGAAAAGACCAGATTGGGAGCTGGAAAAAAGCACGAATTAAAAATGGATAAACACATCAATAAGTTTACATATTATCTAGTGTGTATCAATTTGTTGTCCTTTGTACAATCATCAACTGGTTATCTCTAAGCCACAAATGGTAAAACGATTACCGGCCGTTGGATTGTGTCGCTGGTCTAATACGCAATACCAGTGTGCCATCGGAACACGATATGCCTTGGTAATCATATCCAAGAGTTCTTTGATAAAGCAATATAAAGATCAAGCATGATGCACTGACTGCGTAGTATTGGGAGAGATTATAATCTCGACTGAACAATACGGTGTATTATGGGTGTAGTGAATCATAGTTGCTCCCATTATATCTGTATGTTGCCCATTGGAGCAGTTTCAATGTGTTTGAATGGATATACAGGATATTTATAGCAGAAGGCTCGTGCATGCTTACCGTACTCAAATCAGTTTGCCAGAGATATAAAACTCGATAAAAAGTAATAAGTCACCGTATTATGTAGTAGCGCATTCAGATATGAAATTGAGTCATGCTCATTCTCATAATAATTTGTAACGCAATTTGCTGCCAGTGACCACAACATATTTTGTATTTTATGTATTGGCATTTCAAACAAACTCTGCCATCCTATCGCTACTATGATATGATTATGCATGTTAACGAGTTTTGTCTACAACAATCTTCCTTGCTCTTTATATCACTTCATCATAATAAAAGGTTGATTTTAATGTTTTATCTCGGAGCGCTTGTATTTATTATTGCATTAGATTATCATAAATAATTCTTTCACCCAACTCCCCTCTAAGTTGCAGAATGTACAGCATTAATCCGTGCAGTGGCTAAGCGTGCCGAGGCCCGGCCCGCGTGAAACTTTTTCAATGAATTTCATTATGAACTTGGTCTCTAAAATCTGTATACCACCACGGCGGTTCATTTTAAAACGCTAATCAGCTTCTAACTCAGCTGCAAACTGTTGATGATGATGTTTACCTCAGCTGAGTTCTAAGCTGATTGATCGATCAAATTAATGTATCGCCACGGCGACTCAACGTTTAAAGATCAGGTATATATCATACATATGTATTTAATATTGTCAATTTATACCATCGCTATTTGAAATTGAAAATATTGTTGGTTCATTTCAACTATTATTCTATGTGGAAGGAGAACGATTTGGTAATTGAGAAGATTAGGCTACTCTTGAGAAAATTAGTGCAACTTTTACGCATTCAAGGTTTGTTGCGTCTTGCATCGTTGCTTGTCCTGCTGCTCAATACAGCCCCTTCTAAATTCTATTTTCCAATTGTGCGGACGTGAAAAATTGTTCTTCAGGTTGTGCTTATGCGAATCAATTTTCATGTCATAACTTGAAAAGTATTCCTTCATATAAACCGTTATAGTGAAGTTGGAATAAATGTACAGCTGATAAAATTGCATGTACTAGGATGTTAAAGTCGATTCCAAACAATCTTGAGATGCCCTGAATTTGTTTACAGTTTGTCTCTGGAAATTAAGGAAATTGGATGAGTTTCCTGATCATTTATGGCACACATTGTTTGAAATAAAATCTAGTTAATCGTAAACTTTCTACCTTTCTTTTCAACAGCTATCAACTATAATCAATCACGCCCAAATTAGGGCAATTAACTGTGTGGTTATTAATACATAATACATTCTTACTGTTTGTTGCTATTATGAGATGAAGTTTGGAAAATATGAAAAAGTTTGAAAAAAGTTTGGAATATAATAATAATAAACTCAATTTGTAGAATTTTTCGTGTCCCGTCAGTTTTCTATAAACTCAAACTCTTTAAGATTTGTTAAATGCCCTTAAACTGCCCTTAAAACACAATAATCTCCTTGGTTGCGGATCAACATTTAGTTGACAGCTCTAATGCATACAGTATTGTAAGTATCATTACTATTAGATACAACGTTCAAATATTGTACAGATTATCATTTTAAGAACGTTGCACAATGGAATCTAGCTGACAGGTCAATTTCATAAAAACAGGTTTATTTGGATAAATAGGTTGGTCTTTCCTAATTTAGTCAAATTTATATTGCAAGTCATATTAAATTATTGTTATCTTGTTCCAAAAAATATAAATCAGTTTATTGATCAAGACAACTGAGTTGCCAAATAATGAAGTGCAGCCAGCGATTGATATGACAAAAACAGAGATATAATCGTAAACTGTTGATTTTTGAGTAAATTAGCAGGATTGGACAAAATCTCATCATAATACTTTCAAATGAGAATGTATGTATTTTGGACCAACAAATTCTATTCGAACAATGCGTCAACAAGGCAAGAACGCCAATGTAAATATAACTATTGAACAGTGGCAAACTCATGGTATACATAAAGTTTCCTGTGAAATGCACGAATTATTTGATCTTAAACATGATTTCCACTCGCGTACCTTGCAACGAACCACGTGATGCTACTAAACGATGCCTGGTTTCCGTGAACATTTCACAACGTCACGAGCGAGCATTGAATGATCACTGGGAAAATACGATACACATTACTTCAAATCTGGCATAATAGATTTGAAAGGCCGACTGATAATCGCAAATATCCAACTTGCATAAATTCATAATTATGAAAATATGAAGCTAAATAGTTTGTTGGCAGTTCCCACATTCAAACAAGTTGGACTGCTCAAAATTGAAACCAGGGGTTAGCATAAATTGCAGTATCAATTGGAATGGATGTGGTGTTAATTTCAAACAACTTGTAAACAGGGCCATAATCTTTGTCCTAATAGTTAGAAAACCTTCGTTTCCACTTTTTCTTTTCTTACGCCATCAGTTTAATGTGCCTTGTTAAAGAGTACACCGTTTCGATATTAAACTAAATACACTACTTAAACGTTAATTGATTTAATTTGGTTTAATGTTTCTCCTTATCAACGTTTCAACATATTTTAATTTCTGGATTTATGTTGACAATTAGTGACTGCATTCTCAAATGCAATGGTTGTCAACGAGCCCGGCCCCTTCGGGGCCCGAGTAACCGTCACACCCTAAAACACGCATGGCTTAGCCTCTGAATCCGTGCCACCAACGTCGTTTGATCAAACGCTGCACTCCAATTTTTCCACTTTCCTCTGTACAATTACGCAAGTGTACACAGTTATTGCTAGTTACATCTGAGCATATGCGCATATCCAACGCCCGTCGCCCCATCAGCAATATCAATACAATATGTTAATACGTCAAATTTAGTCGCCACAGCTTTGGTCTGTTTATCATGTCGCAAATACAAGGAAAGAGTACGGAATTATAAATGGCATACTCTCAGTGATAAATTTGTTACATTCAAAGTGATTTATTTAACGCACATGCAGTCCTGAATACGAGCTCAAGTGTGTATTAACTCCAAGTTATGCCGACGAACGGCTGCCGTTTAGAATAACATATCCAGGTGCGCCAGAACACACTAATATACCATGCATTAGAATTCAGATTGTTTGAGTGATGAAAGCTGTATCTTTTTTATTGACCTGAGTTTCCATTGCACTTTCGGATAGCATTGGTAATGCATCGTTCCAGAAACAAGATCAAGGTCTGCCAATGCCATGGGTAAATGTTATGTTCATATTGAAATAGTGTTACATATATATGTAATACATTTTCCGTATAACCATATGCATAGACATACATAATGTACAAAAAACAGGAAGATCGTGGGTCTTAAATTTGTATGTGCCAAATTCATTAAAAACTCCGATATTGGCTGATATGCCAAGATTTCTTCCCTTAAACGGTACCGGTGCAGGAAGAGATATACTTCCAGATCAGTTTTATTTGAAATTAAAGTACATGTAAAAGATGGCAAAGTACATACAGTAACGTAAAGACGTGTACAATGTTATAGTATCCATTTTTTAAACCTGTTATAATTATAAAAGGAAATAGAAAATCGTAATTGTTTGAGCAGCGTCAATAAATATTACGTTGTTGTTTAAAATGTGATTACTCTTTAAAGGTATTTTTCTGACAGGATATCAAGACATACCCAATCTGAAAACAAATCTGTAATCTTGGAACCAACAAATTTGCAACTTTAAAGCAAGACTAAATAGAGGTGGCTTCAAGTCGGTACAATTTAATAGCACGCTGTGGTAATCTTACGGACAAGATTTGATCTCATCAACTTTATGGTGATAAATATTTCAAAAACGTGTGAACCAAAAAGAGAGCCCACATTTCTGCGAACGAGCGATCAAGTGAAGCGTAGCATCCAGTAAATGATTAGCAAAATACATGCCATAAAATGCAAGTAACGATTAATAAACGTAGTGACGTATTTACATGGATTTTTTCACGATATTTATACGCGTGTCATTTTTGCATGACACGTTTCTGTATTTCGCATTAATAAATTGTAGCACGAATGAAAAACATAAATTTGAATAATAATTCGAATAGTGTTGCTGCTAGTTCTTCTTATTGCATATAATATGCAAATAAAATATTAACATTCATATTCATACTACGTTTTGTTTTGTTACTGCTTTCAAAGAAATCAGTTACAATAGTAAAGCTAAGGCTTCATTTTCAGGTTTATTAAGAAAAGTTACCCTGCTAAACCAATAAAATTGTGCGCATATTTTAGACTCATGATATATTTTTTAAATACATCGTGCAACGTCATTAAACTATTTTCGTCTAAATTTAAAGTAATAGCAATTAAACAATATCAAGAGTAACATGCATATTGCCTACTGACACCAGACGATAATTTTGCTCGCCTTATTTCTCTTCCGCTACATTTGGTCGACCGAACACTTCTAAAATACCTCGAAGTCGTTCTAAAGCCACTGTTGCAATGGAGCTCTTGAGCTTTATGGTGCTTGAATATATGGCTATCTAAATGTTGGCTTGACATTTTCTATTGTATTGTATGGCATGCTTTAAGTAACCCATTGCAAATACTCTAGTTCAAGTGTCGTCGTACAAACGTATTGGATAATAATTTAAATAAAAAATGAAGTGATTCAAAAATCAATGTTCCATCATGTGTTCGAGTATAGAAAGCTTTGTGCAGGATGGAGGATATTTTTTCAAGTGTTATTTGCCAACAACAGCCTTGCCTGTGAAATATTCTTGTAAAATTTCTTTGTGTCCTACATTTACCGAAAACACAAATTTTATTTGTGTGATTCCACCTACTGACACGGTGCGGTCTTTGGAGAAAATAGCAAATTCAAATTTGTCGTTGCATTGTGTACAAGCAACTATATTAAATGACATTCCCTCTATAATTAAATTTTCCGTGCTTTAAAAGTACTACTTTTGTCCATCTCTACGACAGATTACGTACTGAGTCATTTCTTACACATATGTTGTTTTTGTCTCGTTATCAAGCATGGAAGTTTCCAAAATGGAGGCTAACTCGGCACAAATTATTACATCTCTTCTTCCCTGGATATTGTAGGTGACAAAACTTTTCAACCCTAAGCAGCGTCAGCTGCCATAGACCTCGTGGACCCTTAGAAGCATCATTTTCAATCCTGGCCGTACTTGCTACCATATGTAACTGTGCTCCTGAATTCGTCTTGTTCTGACTTTCTAGTTTGGGAATCCATTCGGCAAGCAGTCACGGGAATGACCAACTAACGTTCCATTTCCGAAATATTTTTAGTTGATTTGAATTTTCCGATAATTTATTTTATTATTTATTTTATTTATTTTCCGATTTTTAATTAAGATGACCTGTCCTGCCCCTAAATATCTGTAATAGAATATTTCCTATCAATGAAGCTAGCTTCAGCTATATTCCAAATTTGAATGCAATAATGTTCATTTGTCTGACTTGTAGCTTTAATGACGATTTCACGAAACTATTCATCTTCAATTTACAGCGCTTCTTGGTAGTGTGAAGATTTTCCCGAGCGAAAGTATGAGAGGATGTAGTAATTTCCTTCAGAGTGGAGAAAGTTTTAGTTCCTTTCGTGCAGCGATTCTTGGCAATCTTGAACATTGAATAAACGATATTAAGGTTATTCGAAATGTTTAAGGCTACGTTATGGGCTACGTAAAAAGAAATTACCTCGACCTGAATGCTCCGCTATTCCTTTTTGCCTAAGTTGACGGGAATTTATTTTGTGTTACCGACGTCATCTTCACCAGCGTGCTGGTCGATCCCGTTTCCATCGGGATGTGTTTCTGCATATTCCATGAACAATAACAAATTAATTTATATTAGAAAAATAATTGATCTTCGTACCATGTCCATGTGAAAGTGAATTCACGTGCTGGTTAGAAAAGACCAATACTAAAATGTTTTGATTTAATAAGTGTTTAGAGTGTAATTCATTAATGCTCATCGTTCAGACGAGGGCCATCCAGAAGCCTTGTGCGTTTTGGTAATCGTTTAGTTTCAATTTCCGTAAAATCTATCTGTAGCTGCTGCTTGACGTTTTCTTTCCTGTTGACTGCAACAGCCGTGATGCTCATTGATCCCATTGATCCGTAAAGCGTGTATCCTATTTTAAATGCAATCGCTATGCTTTCTGCGTACAAAATATTTCCAGTCGCTTTGCGAGAAAAGCACACTGAACACGCACACAGAGTCTTTTCATGCACGGCATATCATCAGAAGATAAAAATTTGATCTGCCGTTATCTGCAATGTTCTCTGAACAACTTACTCGAACAGTGCCGCAGCGATGGTGTTTCTAATGGACAGCAAAATACTTTTCGAAATAAAATATTATGGCACACAATTTTTAAACAAATTCCAATACGGAAAGAATAATTACAGTTTAGCATCCAATTTTCCCGGTAACATTTAATTATGCGTAAATTCACAATATAATTCCATGTAAGGACACAACCCCCGACATGTTTCATTGGATCGCCCCTGAGTTAAATAAACACATACTAACATGTGGCCTGAATTATTTTCATATCATGAAGTTGCTCTAATTTGAAGAGTTAGTGGCCTCTCCCCCAACTTTATAATTTGGCATCATGTTGCTGCAATGGAGTAGTGCTCCACATTGGATTGGCTCTGGCAGTACCGTCAAATTAATGCACATACATATGTATACGACTGACGTTTAGAACTTTGAATTTTGCTTACAACGATTTATTGTGAGTGTTAATCTTATCAGTATAGTTTATAATTTCTTCTTGGATTTTAGCTCTGCATGACCTTAAATATATGAAAAATTAAAACTTTTAACTTCATACTAGCATTGGACAATTTCACGGTGTGATTGCATCTACTTGTTGCATCTCACTAACCGAAACTTGTCGCGATTACGAATAAATTGTAGATGGATACATATGCAAAAATGATTCTTCGGCCTCCACGGTACAACTTTACATTTACATCAAATAGCATAGGTAACTATTTTTTCCTGTATCCAACGAAGACATCAGGGATTAAGCACTGACAATTCTGTGAGGAAAGCGGACTGTGTCGATCACGTGCATACTATAACACAAGCGAACAGTGTTCACCTGCTTGTATTACTTCATACATCGCCAGGTATCAATCCTAATAAATAAAAGTACCAAAATGAAAAACTTTACAGATATTAATGTTAATATTTATTATTATCAAGCCACAAATGGTGAGGTTTTATCATGTCGTGTCGTGTCCCGCATTTTAATATGAGTCAGGAATTATATATTATGGTACGGTGTCAATGATAAACCTGTCAGATTCAAAATGATGCATGGAAAACAAAGGCAGTCGTTTATAGGAAGAAGAATCAACTCTTTTTTACCTGAAAATACTACCGTCTGTATGATAATCATATCTTTGTGCATCACATCACACTGATATGCTACAATTTATAATTCAGGTGAATTGAATGATGAAAAGAAATTTCATTTTTATAATGTTGATAACCTGTATTGATATTGCATTTTGAGAGTACATTGATAATGCATCATTTTAAAAACAAGTCCAAGGTCTGCGATTGGTATTGGTGCTTCATATGATTTTTGTGTAATATTTTGAAAAAAATGTAACAACAGGTGTGCACGCAATGTTTCACAACATTAATAGAATTACTAGAGGGTTTAATACTTTATTGCCACAGATGACATCACTTATACATTGCTAAAAGATGTAATGGAATGACTATTATTTTGAAGTTTGTTTCTGCAATCAGTTATTGTAATTATAGAATTATGGAAATTACTGCAAATATTTTTTCTTGAAGTAATGCCAAAGGTACCCAATCACAAATGCAAGAACTCATAGTACATATCCTAACAATAAGTGAAGCACAATTAACTGCATTGAGTACGTTAATAACAAAAACAGGATATAAAATGACGAAGTAAGTGATTCACTCAGGTAGTGGCATAATTGCAAACACTCCGCCAATAAAATTGTAGACAAGTTTCGCCTCTTTCTGGATATTCATTACTGGTTTATTTCTTATTGTTTCTATGCAACGACTCTACAATTGGTTACATTTAAAGGACAAAAAAATTATATTTGCTGCAGTTAATTATTCATTGATATTTTAAAATATCTACCAATGTCATTAACAACCATACTAAAACTCGGGCGAATAGTACCGTCTTATGAATATGGGCGCATCCGAATTTTAAAACTAACAGTAAGTTTCCAAAGTTATTAATTAATAGTTACCTAGCTAAAAAATTATTGTGTGCATACACATATCCTATCTTATGTACTTTACTTTGTTCTTTTAATTAAACTAATCAAAGGAAAGTAATACTTAAATATCATAAACTAAATTAAATAATGACACTTAATAATGAAAACGTCACTAGACTAGTTTTGTGTAAATGAAGAGTACTAATCAAGAGTAAAATTATGCCTTGTTGCTATTGACACCAGTAAAGAATTTTGATCGTCCAAGTCCTTTTCTGTTACATTTGGTTGTTGGAGCACTGCTAAAACGTTTTCAACCTTTTTTAAAACCAAACCTTTTGAAATGGAGCTTTTGAATTTTATGATGCTGGAATGTATGGCTGCCTCTATTTTCTGGCAATTCCGAATATCCAACTGTTTACTTTCTCGTCTCTTGTTTGCAATAGTCTGCACCCGAAATGCACTAAAAGTTGACCTACAATTTTCCATTCTATCGTATGGCATGATAGCAGTGTTCCATTCAAAGAAGTCTTGTTCGAGTGGCAGTGTAATTACTAGTAGGGATACCAAATGTGACCAAAAATGGACAGACGTCAGCATCAATATTCCGTTTTGGGTTAGAGAAAAGATAATTGTAAATGTTGTACAGGTCGGAGGATGCTTTTTTAGTGTAAATGTACCGAATTTTAACTTCCCCATAAAAGTTTCTTGCGAAAGAGTGTATTGTCCTAAATTCACTGGTAAACCAAATTTTATTTTTCCGTCACCAACTAGGTAGATATGATCTTTTGAGAAAACATCAAGTCTATCATTTCCCTGTACGCTAACAACTAAATCAAATGGCATTCCCTCTCGAATTAACTTTTCTGCACTTTTCTCAATCTCCACTACACATGAATTACTGAGCAAGAACATACCACTTAAGGGAGAATCATTTCTTACGAATATATTGCATTTATCGGTAATGCATTCAGCAAGTTTCCACAAAGGAGCCTTCCACTGATCGGATTCGCAACAAATAAGTACATCTCTTGCTGAGTCAACTGTCGTCAGACCTGACCTTTTAGCCGTACGCAATGTCATTAGCCACTGTTTCTTAAGACTCCTAACAGTATCATTATTATCAATCCTGCCTTCACGTTCATCTACAGTATGAGCTGCAAATTGCAATATTCCTGACACTAATCCTTCTAACCTTCGAAAATAATTCCTCTGGTGGTAGTCACCAGAATGACCCAATAGACTAACATTTCCTGCCTGCATGTTATATGAGTACAACGAAATGTCTAATCTATTTGAATTTTCTGATAAAACGACCGTGTCCCTTATTGATTTGCTACTTTCAGAGTATCGTGAATACGCTGCAGCGGAATTTTCATTTACAATGAACACCTCCTGAAAACCTACGACTTTTGCGCTATTAATAATTTGCTCTCTGCTGTAGCATGAGAACCAAAATGGTACTGAAACGACAATAGTTGAGATATGCCCCTCGTGCTCATTTTCCGTGTCTCGTTTTAGGGCAGATAAAAATACGGAAAGCAAAATTGTTGCAGTTATGAATACATTTTTACCATTCACTACGACTTGCTCTGACCAGTTGTTTGTAGAAATGCATTCCACTATATTCCAAATCTTTTTGAAATATTGTTCTTTTGTTTTGCCTATCGTTTCAATGTCATTTCCACAAAACCATTCGTTTTCAATGGAGAGTGCTACTTGGGCGGTGTGATGATAAACGAGTTTTCCTATCGCCGCGGATTGACCATCGCCGGTATTTGGTAGCGGATTGAACCCAACAGAAATTTTTCCGAACGACAGTCTGAGGAGAAGTGGTGGTAATTGCTTAGTGAATGGAGAAAGTGTTTGTTCTTTTCCTTGAGGTGCTGTTTGGAAATGTAAAAAATTAAAACAATAAATTAAATAGTATTAATTATGCCGTAAATTTAATTATATAAAAACGCAAAACATAGATTACCAGGGGCCAATGTTTTCGCTTCGTCATTTTTTTCTGGCTTGCCTGGAATTTGATTTTTGTCATCACTGAGCTTCCCGTAATCATCCGTTCTTGCATTAAGGTCGATTAGGTTAGTTTTGTCCGTATGTGCGTCAGCTTAATCAATGAAACAATAATAAATTAAATTAAATTACACCATGTGACTAATATTATTGACATAACTATTCGTATAGGTAGATTAAAATAAATCACCATGCCCTTGGCTTATAATAATGCGAATTTTTCACAATAAGTGAAACTGAAATTTTTATCATTTATGTATGTATATTCTTTAAATTAAAAGCATATTGTTTGTCTCATAATATTTAAAGCATACCTTGTATGGACTTTACATGACGGTCTATTTTTTCTGTATGACTTTCCACATCCGTATCGATGTTCAATTCTGGTGAGCGTCGTCTAATGCCTACAACTAACCCATCTCTTTGCTTTTCTAATTCTTTGGGTTCCCTCGGAGAAATATCGAACAATTGCTTTGATGTGTTAGCTAAACTGGATGGAGCTGATTCTGTCTCTAGTTTATTTTCTGTCCATTTTTTGGTTAATGTCTGTATTTTGTCACTGTCAATAATTCTTATTCCTTTGATCCTTCGTGGCTTTTTCATCTCGCTAATTGTACTGTCATGTGGGCGAATGAGAGATGGATCGGAACATATTGGTGGGATACCTACAATTGTATTTTCTATTTGTTTGACTGTTTCAATCTTTGTCGTCCCTCCAAAGTTCATACTTTCTATGTAACCTTTTAACCTTTGTAATAAGCTATACGTCATCAATGTCTTTTCAGAGCGCACGTCATTTGTTTTAAGTCTCTCATTGATGGAGGTCAATATTCTATGTAACCTAACATACTGATTTCTAATTTTAACATTCCCGCTGCCATCATGGGAAAGGTTTAGCGATTCTCCCGGGAAAACGAAATGTGAAGTGTCTCGTCTTGAGTTTTCTCCTGATGCCTTGTCGCTGCGTATGATCTGAATTACATTCGTACACACGTTCTTCTCCAAGCCGGCATACTTTCCATGGCATACAAGCTTTGGAATTGAATCCAGCACGGACTAATACAAAAATGTATATTTTCATTAAGATTTACAACAGCGAAATTCCTGACGTCACATAGTCAGCATCAAGTTAATAGGGTGATAAATTTTGTCAAGTTTAGAGTTGTTAAATGACATTGTCATTCTCTTCTTACCATATCATCCCACTTTATGTCAACAATAACTGAGCAAATGAGCGACAGCAGCAAATTTAGCCGGCTAGTCATTCTTGCATTGATGGAACCCACCTCCCTTTGATGAATGTGTAAAATCCCAACCAACTTTCTTCCGCCATCCACGGGGATCCATTCTGGCCACAGATAAATGCCATTTCGTTCGTCGTGAATATGATGTAATCCGTCATAAGCCTGGACTTTAGTGGTGTTCCCAGCTGTGTTGGCACAAATTCGGGATACATTTTCGGCTACGTTGACAAACAGTTCCAATTTCCTTTTCAGCTCCCCGTCAAATTTTGCTAGGTCTGGTCGATGTTTTATTGCTTCTTGAACCAGTCGTATTAAGGGTTCTTCTACGGCACCAGAAGGAAATGGAGTCGGAGTCGTCTCGAGTTGCTGCTGCGGCTTGATTTTTGATGTGATGCCATCCTTCCTGCCATTAAGGTTAGTACTGCCTGTTTCGGCATACCCAAAGTGGAAACCCTTCAGGCCGTGCTTATCAATAGATATGTTCCAGGTTTTGTTTGTTAGTTGGGCATGAAATACATTGGTGAAGAACGACTTTCCACTATTTGACGGTCCGATAAATGAAATAAATGCAATTTCAGTTGGATGTTGACCAGAGTCTCTTGGACGAAGGGACAGTAATTTTGCTAGGTTTTCTTCAAGGAGAACAAGTGAGCCGTCTTCCTTTTCCTCCACAATCTTTGAAAATCTCCATTTATCTTCCGCCATCCTCCAGATTAAATTTTGTAATCAATTTGCTGAAAACGAAACCCGAAAATAATTATGAAAGAACGCTGTGATGACACAAGCCACCTAGCATTCATGAGCACTCAGCAATATGCCATTGTGTACATTTATGTGTGATTACATCAGAATGAATCTGACAGGAGGAGATTAAAGGAAATGACGATTTAGGTATGTATATGATGCACAGAATTTATGTTTCTGTTATCATATCAATTGTTGAGCTACATAACTGAACTTTGAAACAAAATGGAAATGCATCTCTGATAAAGCGACATGACCAATGTCGTTCAATGTCAAATTGTCTTGTTCGGCAATTGGTGAAGGTAAATGATATGTTGCTATCTAGGTAATCGAAAGTACATTTAGCTGAAACACGTTAATTACGTACATGTTTTTCAGAGTGTTTCTTTACTAAAAAATATAAAATATAATACTTCTTTCTGACTATAACTGTCTGATTGCATTTCATTGCTGATTTTAATTTCACGCATTAATAATAGTGTATGTGAATAGTCTTTTCCTTATTTGTGGAAAACTAAATGCTATAATTTTACTTACCTTGACCAATCTACTTGGATATGGAACCGGCGACCAGGAGACACAAGCCTGAAATGTATATGGGAACCGGTTAATATTTGCAATAAGCGGGTCTTAAGTAAATTAAAAGTGATGAAACTTAGTACTCACATTTATTCAAATCAAGCATGTGTTATTGCACGCTGAACTTAACATGCTTGTGGTGGCCGCTTGTAATTTTATGAAGGTGAAATTGTAGTTTAAATTACAATATTAACATATTATGTTAATAAATAAACGCTTACCTGTAAAAACTGGCGAAGAAATTGTTGAATGCTGGCGACCAGTGATTGGTATGCTAGTTCTATGCTTATTGACTGTTTAATGAATTCCTCTCCACTGGTTATCTCAACGGAGTTATCAAATACAAATGAAAGTGCAAAACCGAAAAAGTCAAGGCTGTGTTCATATGAGTAATGATAAGATTAGATATGGTCATTCCAACCATAATTGAGTGGACTGAAAATGAATAAGCATTTGAATTACTAACAAGTGCTCGCTCATGCCGTGTCAGTGCAGATGAGTACTATCATAAAATCAATTGTGTGGTTTGAATAAAATGATAAGTATAGTGCTTCCTAGATAGCGTTAATGATTATGTTAACTGGTGGACGAGCAATTTTGGTGCTTGCTTACATATTCTTCAGAGCACTGCATAAATCTTCCGGGAGGAACATTCAATTGATTACGGTATACGGAACTTTCCTTGGTTACTTTATCTGTGCCATTAAAAATTGAGACTTAAATTTAAATTTATTTTGTTCAGGCATTTATTTCACGTATCTTTTAAAAAGAATATTTGTACATGTACGGAGACAGGCAGGGAATTGCGTAAACGCTAATCATTTCGTACTCAAACATTCCTAACACTTTGATAGCAAGCTTTGGCTAATATGAAAAGGCAATACAAACTTAACGACATTCTCTTTATTAAATCTGCAGACAATGCAACTAATAAAAACAATTGCGATAACAGTAGCCAATTTATCTTATATTCAATTATCTTGCTTCAGCCAATGTTGCATTACCTACCAGACAGTTTGGTCGTCATCACACAAGCGACGTTACAATTGGAAACTTGCAAGTGGGTGAACACAAAGCTCGGAAATCTGGCATACATCCATAATGCTTACCGGAGCAAAAGTTGTATTTTTCTGCTGTATCTTGCAGCTGGCTATTCTGCAGTTCGGTACGGGATATTTGATTTCAGTCATCAAAACCATTAGTTCTGCTTTCTTAATAATCGTAAAAATGTCCTTTACTATAACTTGTTTATAGGGGAGCCCCTGAAATGCTACAGCTGCCATGGAGTCGAAAATTGCACGGAGACTCCCGGCAAACAGCACGAAGAGGAATGTGGCGAGGGGGTGACTACGGATGTGCCTGGACATTTCCGTTAGAGGATTCGGAAACCGCCAAAGCTGGACAACTGAACTCTCGGCGCTGCCAATATTTACCCGAGTTAGGAAGCGGAAGCCTAACTAAAACTTGGTGTACTGATCTTGGCGGGTTGGACGAAAATTGTTTCTGCTATCAAGATTTGTGCAACGGGGAGATGGTTCCGTGTTCCCTTCGCGAAACGAACAAAGATGTGGCGGGAACTTGTAAACAGTGAAACACACGCAAGTACTTACATTTTACTGAAATTACCATTTTAGATGGTACTAGAAACGGATTTTTTCACAAACCGTAATTCATTAAATATTATGCGCAACTAGACGAGATGTTATCAATATATATAAATAAATCATAAAAAATATATGTACAATTAAATCACTTTTACTGTACTTTGTTACTTGCAGTTTTATCAATATGAGATGACGATAGTAAGATTCCTGCAAAGTGATAAAATATTCAGACAAAGGAAAATTATTTATTATGACATGCAAACTCATTGGGAATAACGGCAGCATCAACATTTACCTAGTTCTATTATTTGACAGATCGTTGCAAAAATAAAGATAAAGGTTGCAAGATAATTTGTGTTAAATGTATGGTATTCGAATCAACTTCTAAGAGCTGCAGTTTCTTAATACGCTGCACATACATAAATCTTTACACGTTAACAAGGAGTAGGTAATGGTCGACAGTAAATGCTAGCTTCATAGAGTAATCTTCATGACGACAGGGTGGATAAAAATAATACATACTTTCTAAATCTCACCATACATCATATTTGATAAGAAACATTACATACATATGTAAACTGTTAGAAACGTAATCAAGAAAACTAATCAAACTTTTTTTCCTTTCCGTGTCAAGATAATCAACGTCGTAGCATGGGAAAGGCTTATCACATCCATCCATCCAAACCGTCATTTCCGCTAGCTTGAAAATCGATATGCCACGTGTACATATGGGCTCCCATTCTACACGGCTTACTCCGTATAGTCTTCAACACAAAGTTTCAACAACGTATATAAAATTGATGTACTGTAGTTGGCCGAAAATTGATACGTAGTTGTATAGCCTTCGTTGTCAATGCGACAGTATCAAGCTGAAAATTTCTGTTCAGGTCTTCTTGCAGTTTCTAGTTAAATGTTTGTATCAAGAACTTTAGTATCTTCAAATATTGAAATCGTTTTCGGTTCCTCGCCGATAAGTACTGCAGCCCGTGCAAACTAAAAATTGGACTTTAAAAAGTTAAAAATGACGACCAGTAATAAAAACGTTGTAAAGCAATTTCTAGTTTTACTTGTTGTTAGGATAATCGCATTGCCTTCTGTTCAGTCGAATTCCCATTTCGTCGCAAATTTGAAACGGGAAATATCAAAAGTCGCTCTTAAAGACTTTTTCAATGTTCTGAACTCAAACGCTTATAGATTCGAGATATCATTCCATTCGTTTGGAAACGATGAAATGAGTTACGACTCTGCACAGGTTCGTTGCATGATATTCGGAAAATACTACAGTAAGCCAGTTGGAAGATCATTTCCCTTCAGGCACACTCAACCACATCATGTGATCTTGTTCCCAATGAACGAAAACCTGACGCGACAAGTTGATTTGTTCGATTCATTCAAGCATGCTCTAATGCACCCGGAATCGATTCTTCTAGGAATTCGATGCGGGCAGTTGTCGCGTTTTAAAGGAGTTCTCCAAAAAATATCGAATCTTCCTGCAATCAAGGCAGTGTTCAGATTACGAATCGTCTCAAACGTTGCCCGTGTATGGTATCCATCCATAATTTGCAATCGTTTCTGCGATTACCCAAAGCTGCAGATATATTCTCGTGGTCGTCTATCCGAGTTATTGTTAGCTCCATTGCGGCGCCATAAGGAGTACTTTTTAAACTCCTATAATCGAGAAATTGTAACCTTGGTTAACTTTGACACCGCGGATATAATAACTCAAATCGACTTACGAAGCAAGCCATTTTCATGTAACGATTTCCTGGTCAAACCGGGAAAGTTTACAAAATTTCGCAATTGCAACAGCAATATAATGAGTGCACTTGTACTTTCACAATTCCACAACTATTCAGTTAAGTTAATAAACAGAAGAAGGAAGATGTTTCACGCAATTAGCCTAGACGACTCCGAACAGTATATTGTGATTGACACATCATATTCTAATTTCCACAAGTATCCTTTGTTTGAGTTTTATTGGAGATACTCGAGCTTTCACTATTCCCGGCACGCTAAACAGGTTTTAATATATTGCATGAATACACTGGAATTGAAACGCAGCAAGAAGTTCGACACCTCCGCATGGATATAATCCTTTACCCTTGATACCTGGCTACTAATTTTGGGAACATTTCTTGTCATTTTCTCTTTTACAAAACGAACTTTGCACTTGAAAAGAATATCTGATGTGATGAGAATTTTGGATTTGTTTGGAGTAGCCATTGGTAATTCCGCCCCATTCTATTGGAATAAATTTAAAAAGCTCGTTGTGGTTCAGTTTCTCGGCTTCCTTCTTGGTAACTGGTATTCTAATGGGATCGTGAGTGTTCTGACCGTCTACATTCCACCTAGCCCGTTTGACTCGGTAAGAAGCTTGCTCGACGATGGGTACAAGATTCTTTGGGATAACCGCTTTTTGCAATCGCCCATGGAAGAATATTCGTTAACGTTTGAAGCAAGAGGAATGCTGGATATTCTGGACGACAGCTTTGCTAATATCAAAAACGAAAGTGGGGATACGCACAATTATCCAAAGTATCTCAGGCAGAAGTATGCTTGCGTTTCCAATAATGCTTACAATACTCTGTTGAATGTGGAGGACAGAATTAAGAAACAAGCTGGTATAAACAATGGATTACAGTGCTTTGCGCTATTAAATGATTACTTGGATGAGGTATATTGGTACGCAGAGATATACACGGTGAACAGATACTGGCTGTTTCAGACATTCTCCCGTATACAGCAAAGTGGATTGATCGACAGATGGGTGATTTGGAACAGTTTTTCATTTAGATTAGCAGAAAAACTGCCTCCGCAGAATCCCAGTCCGCATCCAGTGGTGCAATGGACGGGTGACCAAATACGCATTTCAAGTTTCCTTGGCATCCTCGCTATTGCATGTACTGCATATGTAGCAAGCATTATGCTGTTTATTGTTGAGTTGAGCTTTAACCGTTGGGTTCGAGTGGGTGAATGCGGGTTAAATTTCCGTGGGATACGCTCTCTAGTTTGTTTTTCCTGGAGGTTGGTTTATAAAATATTATTTAGTTGTCGCATGAGAACATTTCCTATGCGAGAGTTCAATTAACAAGTCACAGTCAGGTATACCTTCACTTCTTCTCAAATGATAACGTCACTTCGTAGTCGATGGTTCATGTGAATACATTGAATACTTGATGCGCAAATTGCATGACTAAGAAGTTATGGGACAGAGCGTGTTTCGTGGCTAATGACTACAAACGAAGTCATCCTAATGAATATAGAGTTATGTAATAATTTATGTGTTAGTCACGCAATGTTGCATGTAAGTGATGGCTAGAATGGATATTGATACCCCATTCCCAAATTCGATTTGTAATATGAAGTTGTACTTTCCGGTAAGCTAGTGTAAAATCTAGGTAGCTCTGTTTCTTTTTTCTAATGATATTAAATTATGATGGTTTTTATTAAATTTTGCGCTGATGTACAGATTAGGTTATTCATTTTAAAAAGAACCTTATATTCAAACAATCAGATGTCCCACTGCCAAAACAATGGATTTACTACAAATCCACTTCGACAATGTTTTTGGATACTGGCTGGTCAGAGGCTGAAATGATAAAATGGTAATAAATAAATACATCTCAACAAAATTCTTAAATAAAATACGTTTCAAAACTTACCGTCCACAAAAACTTTAATGGTCCGCGTTACACGTCCCTTGCTATTTTCCGCTATGCATCTCCACACGCCCTGATCCGATTTCCGTACTCTATTAATGCGTATTCTAGCCTTTATTAAATTCTTGTCCTTATCCAATTCAGGTGAATGTACTTTGCCTTTGTTTACCGCCGAATATTTTTCAAACTGGTTCCTGTACACGGCAAACATTGGAAATGGAGCCCCTTCCACAATCGTGCAAGTGATGATGTGACAAGTGTCTCCCTCGTTTAGGGTCACTGTCTCTTCCAACTCTTCTGCGAATCGAGGTGCACCGCTTGGCAGGACTCTAAAGTACTTTGACAGTTTGTTCCACTTGCCACTATTTCGTACCGGCATCCAACAGTCAACAGAGCTCATTTTCGTGCTTGCAGGCATTTCAATTCCGAAAATGGACACAACTTCGTCTCCCCATCCACCAAACATGATTGTATTGCCGGCAAGGTACAAGTTCTTCCCGTCCATTATCTTAGACTCGGAAATTGTAACATTTTCTAAATTTGTCGTGGTTCCATTCTTCCAATTCAATCGTAGACGGGGTCCGTTGGCGTAATAAAACTTGACTCCAAAGCACATTAGAAGCATTGGCTCGCCTTCGTAGTATACGTCTCTTTGGTACTCCATTACACTAGAAGCGGAACGCATTATCTTCACACCTTCACGAATAGTCTGAAGGTCCTTGCCAGGTTCCGCTGTTTTCAGCAGTGGATCATGCATTTCGATGAAGTACATTGGATTTGACTTTACATTATGTTTCTCCACTTCTTTCAAATTCCTTCCGACTAGTATAGCCATCGTTGAACCAATATTCTTGTTTCCGTCGCTAGATTCCACGTTATCTAAGCAGACCAGTTAAATTTGTGCTCAATTAAGAAATTATGGAGGGATGTAAAGCAAATGTACTCACATTTTGATAGAGACGTGGTCCGTTCAAGTCTGTGTCTAGGTACTGGATCAGCCGCCCGTAACCTGTCAGTTCTATTTATGACAGGCCCGTTCGTCTCGTGATTGAATACTTGGATAAACTGATTGACGTAGTTCATCGTTTCTCCTTGACAGGCTATGAGAGTGCTCGAGCCTATAAGAACCGTTTTGCTGCAATCTGATGGTTTGTATTTTGGTGGGATAGGGTCAAAAGCGTAGGTCAAGTTGTCGTAATATGTATACCCTATTTTGGCACGAATTTGCTCCATCATGACCATCTTGTATAGCTCGCATTCAACTGGATTCTTGCAAGAATTCGAGTACAATTTCGGAGGCTTATTCTTCAGCCCAGAGCAGCACTGAATTATTGGTCCGGGATACGTATGCCAACGGTGACTGTACGTCGACATTTCTTTCGTTACATTAGCCGTGCCATTTAGAACTAAGGTTGATTTAAATGAAGTTAATTCAACTTGGTTGCCGATGATTTTACTGGTCACATTCAAAAACACAAACTTTTCATTGTCCAAACTTTCTTTTCCGTCAGCGGCAATGTTTACAAGCGAACATCTGTATATGCCAATTGTTTGGTTTCCTAGATGACCTCGCATTAGGGTAAATCCCTCTTTCGGGTCAAATGTAATGTCGCTGTTATTTCGTACCCATTTCCAATCTTTCATTGCTTTGATTGTTCCATTTGCATGATTACGGGATACCATAGAAGCCTTTTCTAGTACAACCTGCAAATTTGGGGAGGACGGTCTACAAGGCAGGACAAGTGACTGGAGATCAGTTATTTTGGTTGGGTTCAAGGAAACGTTTAGAATTTCGCCCTGATGTTCCAGTCCAGTCGTATTTCCATAGAATACGTGAATGCTTGCTGATCGAATCTGTGCATCGTTTTCAGCTGGAATGCATGTCACATTAACGCTTAGAAACTTGACGGCACTGAGCATGAAGCCAAGTGTGAGTGTGAAGCGACTGTTAACGGGGATGGTGTCGCCCTGGCTGAAGTTCGAAATTCGGTATTCGTACAATTTTAAATCGTCGTACAGTGCCGGTACTACTTGCTGTTTTAAAAAGATTCAAGATAACTTTTAAACAAATTCTAAATTGTAGCGAAAAATATTTATTGGGAGTAATTTGTTACCTTGGGAAATGGAAACTTCCATTTGATAGGATAACTAGCTTCACAGCTAAACACGACAACTTTCGTTTGTTCAGTGACGAGATAGTCGTCACCACTCTTTGTCACGAAATCATTTCGATAATCGTTTTTGGTTCGACGTTGCTCTTCAGCAGGTACTACTTTCGGCGGATATCCTTTCCCGTAGCCCAGAAGATAGATTTCTGGCTTCCGGACGGCAATAGTATGTTCTACTGGAATTCCTAAGCATGCTGGAGGGCGTTTGACTATTTCCAGGAAACTTATTAAAATGAGGAATTTATTCAATGGTAGCTTGTTAGCCATGACTTTATATTTATCAATTGTGATGTTTCTTCAGCCATTCGCAAATTGAAATAGTCACGCTAACAATATCAATATTAAAGTATAGCGAATTACTATAACATTATGCAATTAGTATTGAATCCTGATGGATATCGTGACCCGTGACGCAAGACTTTTATGCATGCTAGCAATAATCCGTAATGCTATTCATGCAGTCCTTGTACGAAAGCATTTGTTCAAATTATTACATCCTGTTTCTCTTCACACAAACACGGTTAATAATTTAGCAAGCTGCAATGTACTGATAGCTCTATTCATTTATTTTATTTATCATAATTTTATATTTGATTTTATCAGAATCAAATCGAATTGTTATTTTTGAAAATTGCATGGCAGAGAAGTCCCATGTCGAGCAAAGGACACATGGTTTACTGCAAACCAATTTCCATAATGTCTTCTTTAATCAGCTTATCAGAGGCTGCCAAAATTGAAAAGCAAATATGATCCTAATTACATCACTTCAGAATTTGAAAATACTGCAAATCGTATACTTTATGACAATAAGCACGTACCCTTCACGTTGACAGTAACAGTTCGCGTTACAGTTCCGTTCAGATTCTCCGCCTCACACTTCCACACGCCTTGATCCGACTCTCTCACGTTTTTAATGTACATGTTTATTTTTATTAAATTCTTACCCGCATCCGGAACTTCTGGTTGTCTTTCCACATTATAAGGCGCTGTATACATTAATCTCCAGTCCTTTGTCACCTTAATATTTGGAAACGGAGCTCCTTCCGTAACCGTGCATGTAATGACATGGAAGGCGTCTCCGGCCTTCAGGGTCACCGTTTCCTCTGCCGCTTCCGCGAATCGTGGAGCAACGCTAGGCAAGACCTGAAGTGACTTTGACATCTTGTCCCATTCACCAGTATTTCGTGTCGGCATCCAGCAATCAACCGAGCTCATTTCCTGACTTGCCACCATTTCAATTCCAAAAATGGACACCACTTCGTGTCCCCATCCGTCAAACATGACAGAGTCTTCACTCAGGTACAAATTGTGTCTCACGGGTTGCAGGCCTGAAGTGGTTATATTTTCCAAGTCCATTTTTGTCCCATTCTTCCAATTTAGTCTCAAATGGGGTCCGTTGGCATAGAAGAACTGGACTCCGAAACACATCAATGTCAGAGGCTCGCCTTCGTAATAAACATCTCGACCATACTCTTTCACGTTGGTTGCAGAACGCATAATTTCCATCTCCTCTTGGATGACTTCAAATGTTTTTCTTCTCTCAGTCGTTTTTAGGAGTGGGTCGTGCAGTTGGATGAAATACATGGGGTGCCGGCCACTCCACCTTTCCGCGCTTTCCGAAACAATTCGTCCCGCTATTACAGCCATTTTACCGGCTAGGTTGCTGGTGTCCACATTAGAATTCGTGATATCTAATTGTACGAGGAGACACTTTACATTTGTAATAGTTGTCGAGAATTATTGATGACTTGAATATAAAATTTAACTCACATTTAGAAAGAGAGATTGTGGAGCCCCATAGCTCACGCGGAATTGGATCTGCTGCCACTAATCTGTTGGATCTATTAGCAACCGGTCCGCTAGTTTCCGGATTGAACATGTGCATAAACTGCTCGGCGTAGTCGACCGTCTCCCCTTTGCGCACCACCAGAGTACTCGGGCCCATTAGGATGGTTTTGCTGCAATCCGAAGGACTATACTTCTGGTAGGATGGCTCGTAGTATCTTAAAAGTCGGTCGGAATGTGCAAAACCTATTTCCTCGCGAACTTGCTCAGACAGGATCGACTTTACTAGTTCGCAGCCCTGCGGACTTTGACAAGCCTTCACATAGACCTTTGGAGGTTTGCCCTCTATCCCGGAGCAGCACTGGATTATCGGCCCGGGATAAATATTCAAATCACGATTGTAGATGGAGATCGCTTTCGTCACACTGGCCGTGCCATTAAAATTGGAAACAGGCTGAAAGGTGGTCATTGCCATTTCCGCATCTGACACTTTACCTGTGACATTGACAATAACAAACTTTTCTTTTTCCAAGTTTTCCTTTCCAGTCGCGTCCACGTTTACAACAGAACATTTGTAAAGACCAATTGTTTGATTTCCAGCAAGACCTGCCTTTAGAGTGAATCCTTGTTTGGGGTCAAAGGTCAGCTCGCTACCATTCGAGACTGATTTCCAATTCACTCGTTCTTCGAGTGTGCCATTGACGGGGTAATGTGTAACTTTAACTGCTTTTTCCAGTGCCACTTTCAGATTGGGCGAGGATACTCGACATGGTAAAACCAGTGATTGGGCATCATTTAGTTTGGTGGGGTCTACAGTAACGTTTAGGGTCTCACCCTGATATTCCAACACTGTCGTCATATTTCCGTAGAATATATGAATGCTGGACTCCGTCTTGGCGGAAACACAAGTCACATTCAGACTGCAAAATTCGGCATAGGTCAAATTCATGCCAAGCGTTAGCGTGAAGCCAGTGCTAACTGGATTGGGACCGTCTTTGGTCAGGTTGGAAATTCGATATTCGTATGATTTGGCATATTGGCCTATCATTTGCTATGGGTAAGGAAAATGTCAAGACCAATTAGTGGTTTTGGTAGAGCGGAGATTTAGAAGGACATTTGATTTTTGATATTGGAAATTATTACCTTGGGATACGGAAACTTCCATGTGATGGGATAGTCGTCTTCGCAAATAAACACAATGTATCTGGTCTTTGCAGCAACGATATAGTCGTGTCCCATTTTGGAGATGAAATCATTCTGATAATCCTTCTCGGTCCGAAATTGATCTTCAGCAGGAACTACTTTTGATGGTTCCCCTTTCTCGTACCCACTTAAAAATATTTCTGGTTTCCGACGGGCAACGGAATTTTCATCTGGAATTCCTAATCCCGATGGTAGGAGGTTGAGAATTTCCAGAAGTGTTGTAACAATTAGGAAACTATTGAATCGCAACCTTGCTCGCATGATTCCAAAATTAGCTGTCTTAATTTTAGGTCTTGGGTTGACGACTGGCCGCTGTCAAAATGTCAATAATATGTGAATCTACAATGTTAAGGCTCAGCAGACTCAGAATGACACAATTGGTAAAAGCCAAAGCCCCACAGACACGAGAGCATTTTCCGGGCTCCATCGCTAACAACACATTCGTAGTGTAATAATTTTTAGGAACTGAACATGCAAGCAATTCGCTTATCAAGTCTATCATCTGAAATGTTGTTTAAATTTGGAATTGACGTACGTACTGGATAAATATTCGCATGATGATAATTATATTATTGTATTCTGTGGCCAGTGCAATAGTTACGTGACATTTAGAGTCATTGGGATTTGGATTCAATGCTCCGTATCCTATGACCGTTCGGTGTATACGAAGCATTGAACCTTGACAATCCAAATGCTGCTGAAAGTTTCACCATGAAACATAACTTACAATTTGATGGATTAATTTGAAGTGACATGTGAAAGGCTGTCATTCAACAACTTTTTAATGCAAATTTTATCAGCTTGAACGTTTCCTGTCTGTCTGCTGAAAATGAAGCAGAAAGGGTTACCGTCAATCTGAAGGGTACGTGCCGATTGTCGTAAAGTTTCCGCTTTGCAGTATTAAAGTTATGCATTTGTCATGTTTTCCCCAAATTTTGGCAACCTCTGATAGGCCGATAACCGAAATCGTAATGTAAGTTGGTTTGCAGTAAACTCTTTGTTCATCACTCGACATGAGACCTGTCTGACCATGCAATTTCCAGTAATAACAATTGAATTGTTGTCTATTAAACTTAAAATTAAAATTATTATAACTACAATATAGAGATATATATGTATTGTAACTTGTATTGTTCACCTTGCGTGCAGAGAAGCAGAAGTAATTTGAACAAATACTTTCACAAATGACACAACCATGCATATATCCTGCGTCACGGGTCAAAATATCTATCAAATTTCAAAAATAAATGCATAATGTTATGATGACGATTCATTATACTATGAGCAGTCATATTGTGAGCGTGACCATACATAGTTTAGGATGTCTGAATCAACATTACAATGGATAAATTTAAAGTCATGCCTAAGTTGCCATTGAATAAATTCCTCATTTTGATAATTTGGCTGGAAATAATCAAAAGCCCATCAGCATGTATAGGGATTCCCATAGAAAATTCTATCGCCGTCCGGAAACCAGAAATTTCTCTTCTTGGCTACGACAAAGGATATCCACCGAAAGTAATTCGGGCTGAAGAGGAATTTCGGACCAACAACGATTATCAAAACGATTTCGTCTCCAAGAATGGTGATGACTATCTCATCACAACAAAGACGAAAACTGTCGTGTTTACCTGTGAAGCTGGATATCCCATCAAATGGAAGTTTCCAGTTATCAAGGTAATACATTTTCCAGTAAATATTTTTCGCTTCTTATTTCGATTTTTTAATTTAAAAAAATATTTTACCGCAGCAAATAGTACCGGCACTGCACCACGATTTAAGATTACACGAGTACCGAATTTCCAACTTCTGCCAAGGCGATCCCACCCCTGTCAGCAGTCGCTTCAAACTAACGATTGGATTGATTCTGAGCGCCGTCAAGTTTCTCAGTGTAAATGTGACCTGTATTTCTGCTGAAAATGCTACAGAGATTCAGTCAACCAGCATTCACATATTTTATGGAAATTCGTCAGGATTGGAATATCAGGGCCAACTCCTGAACATTACCTTGGACTCGACCAAAATGGTTACGAGCGGCGGATCCAATACCTTGGCACAGGATTGACCGGACCACATATCTATCAAAATGTGAGTAGCAATTTTTTGTTTGAATCTATCAATAATAATTTCATTTCATGCGAATATAATTTGTCGTCGTAGATAATGCGGAATCCAGCGCTGAAAACAAAAATATTACTGGAAGGATGGCCATATTAGCCGGGAGACCGATGCAAAAGGTTGAGAAAAATCATGTGAGGTCACCTCCCATGTATTTTATGGCAATGCATGATCCACTGATAAAAATTGCTGAACAAGTCAGGGACCCTAGGATTATCCAGCGGGAGATTAAGTCGATGGGTTCTGCACCAAACGTAATGGAGTATGAAAGAAACGTATACTACGAAGGCGAGTCCATGATTCTAATGTGCTTTTAAGTCCGGTTTTTCTACGCCAACGGACCACGTATGGGACTAAATTTTAAGAATGGAACAACAAAAAATTTAGAAAACGTGACAATTACTGCTTCTAAAGTGATGGACAGGAGGAACTTGTATCTGAACGAAAACGCGGTCATGTTTGGCGGATGGGGAGATGAGCTGGTGTCTATTTTTGGGATTGAAATTGCAGCAAGTCAGGAAATGAGCTCTGTTGACTGATGGATGCCGGTACGAAATAGTGACAAATGGGACAAAATTTCAAAATTGCTTCAAGTCCTGCCTAGCGGTGCGCCTCGATTCGCAGAAAAGTTGGAGGAGACAGTGACCATGAAAGAGGGAGATACTTGTCACATCATCACTTGCACGATTGTGGAAGGAGCTCCATTTCCAATGTTTGCCGTGTACAGGAACCAGTTTGAAAAATATACTGAGCTAAACACTGGAAAAGTACAGTCTCCAGAATTGGATAAGGACAAAAATTTAATAAAAGCTAGAATACGCATTAATGGAGTACGGAAATCCGATCAGGGCGTGTGGGAATGCATAGCGGAAAATAGCAAGGGCCGTGTTACGCGGACTATTAAAGTTTTTGTGAACGGTAAGTGGGATAAGTAGTTAATTCAACAATTTTTACAGATGCATTTATTTGTATCATTTTTTATCATTTCAGCCACTGACCAGCCAGTATCCAAAACCATTGTGGAGGTGGATTTGCAATAAACCATTGTTGTGTCAGTGGGACATCTGGTTGTCCGAATATGCTATTTTTAAACTGAATAACCCATACATATGTACATCTGAAAATTTGAAAAACAAATCATCAATATTGAATATCATTAGAAATAAAAGACCGTGCTACCTAGATTGTATACTTGTTTACTGCTAGAAAGTAAGGCTATGTGGTCGAAATCGTATTCAGGAATGGGACAATAATATCTACATCCGGTCATGATTAAAATATATTCTCCCAATTAGCAATTCACTTATAAATTGCATGCATCATTGCGTGAGACCAACAATGTCAAAGTTACATGCCACTTTGTTCCTCACGAAGGCAGCATATTTAGTCATCGCCACGATGCAAACGCTATCTAATTGCGACAATTCAATGTATTCACCTGACCAATCGACATTGTGACCTTGCCCATTTCTCGTTAGTTTAATATTTTGTCGGTCGAATATTTTTGAGATTGCCAGCATCAGTATTATCGCATGAAAACAACGCAAGCCATACATTATCAACAGCATAGTGCACTTAAAGATGTAATGTAACATGTATTTTTTAAAAAATCAACACGCTACAAGATTAAACCTCATGTTCATTTTTGAATTCACTTTATAATGGATTTCGATATACTTGCATTCTGGAAATTGACGAATTTTGTACCGCTGGTTAGCATGCGATTCATGCGTCACGATGCTCCAATATGATTTAATACGACCACAGTGTACTCTGTAGCTTTCAATTCCACTGCAAAACATGCTCGGACCAGTGATTTTAGCATTGTGACTAGTTGGAAAAAAACTGGAAGTTATGTGGGCCACACTGCCCTTCCATAAATTTCTAACCTTTATATGTTTCCTACATGTGATCATACATCCACCGTCATGTTTTGGAATCCAGGAAGTAAACTCGGCTGTCACTGGAAAACCAGAAATTTTTCTAATTGGCTATGAGAAAGGAAACCCTGAGGTAATAGTACCTGCCGAAGAACAATTTCGAACCAAGAAGGACTTCCAAAATGACTTTGTCTCCAAGATTGGAAACGACTACGTACTCAGCACCCACACGAACAAAGCCATGTTTACCTGCGAAGCTGACTATCCCATCACCTGGACATTTCCTTTTCCAATGGTAAGAATTTCTACATTCTAACACCAAAATCACATTAACGAAGAATGTTTAAGGAAACTTTTTTCAAATGCAGCAACTAAGGTCGGACGATGATCAAGGCTTAAAGTCGAACGAGTATCGGATTTCAAACTTTAGCAATGACGATCCCAATCCTGTCAACAACCGCTTCAAACTTACAATGAGTCTAAATTGCACCATTGGCAAATTTCTCAGCCTTAACGTCTCCTGCATTTCTGTTAACAATTTACCTCAAGTGCAGCACTCCAGCGTTCACATTTTCTTCGGAAACAAGCCGCGTTTGGAATACCAGGGCAAAACTATAAACATTTCGGTGGACACCAAGAATATAAGTCGCCTTCAGTCTCTCGTGCTGCCATGTCGAGCATCATCACCCAATCTTAAAATTGCATTGGAAAGAGCTGTTACATTTACGGATTGTGATGCGAACGGCACAATCAGAGAACGAAAAGATTGGAAATCCGTCTCGAATAGCAGTGTCCTGACATATGACCCCAAACACGGCTTTATATTAAAACAGGGTCTCCTTGGGAATCAAACAGTTGGCCTCTACAGATGCTCGGTTGTGAATATCACCAAAAATGGAAAAGAATATTTGGATAAGAATAAATCTATGCTCGTAAACGTCACTAGTTCTCCATCTGCTACACAAATAGCGACGAAATATTTTCAACCAATCTCAATATTCAATGGAACCGCAAACGTAAGCAAGGAAGCGTCCCTCTACAACTCTCGTTTGCCTGTTCATCCCGGACCAATCATACAGTGCTGCTCTGGACTGACCAATAAGCCGCCGAAATTGTACATGAATCCATGTACCACTCCACTGGACTGTGAGATAAAAAAGATGGCAATGCCTGACAAAGTTGCTGCAGGAACGGCGTACACGTTCTTCAATAAGTTGGTTCCCTTTTTCGACCCAGCTGATCCAAAGTATAACCGATCAGATTGCGTCAAAACTTTTCTGATTGGCCCCAGCGCTCTTGTTGTCTGCAAAGGGGAAACGGTAGACTACGTTGAGCAGTTTACGCACATTTTCAATCCTGAGACGAGTGGTTCGGTTGAGAATAGAACAGAGCGATTACGGGCGGCGGATCCTATACCGCGTGATTTTCGAGACAGCAAAACATCACTTTCCAAATGTAAGTTATACATTGGATTTTTTTCTAATACGTGAAGATAGTGAAAATGTAACTTATTTATTTAGATGACACAAAAGCTGCTGCGGATAAAACCAATGTAACAGCGCGAATGGCTATAATTGTTGGGGGAGCTTATGTAGCTCCATTTCAAAACTATCCCATGACCTTCATTAAAATGCATGATCCTCTGCTAAAGGCTGCTGAAAATAGTAAAAACCCGACGACCATGAAAGAGGAGATTGAGTATAAAATGCATTTTGAACCAAAGATCAAGGAGTACGATCGAGACGTTTATTATGAAGGTGAGTCCCTGATTTTTATATGCTTTGGAGTCCAGTTCTTCTACGCCAATGGACCCCGCCTTAGACTGAACTGGAAGAATGGGACCAAAACAGATTTAGAAAACGGAACAGTGTCCGGCTCTAAAGTGCTGCAGAGAACAAATTTGTATCTGAATAATGACACAGTCATGTTTGACGGATGGGGAGACCAAGTCGTGTCAATTTTCGGAATTCCTGTTGCTGCGAGTCTGGAAATTAGCTCGGTTGACTGCTGGATGCCAGTAAGAAATACTGAGAGATGGGACAAAATTTCAAAGCCGATTAGGGTCCTTCCAAGTGTCGCTCCGAGATTTGCAGAAGAGGCAGAGGAAACGGTTCGGGTTAAAGTGGGAGACGCCTTTCACCTGATTACTTGCACGGTTGTAAATGGTATCCCGTTTCCACGTGTGAACGTAACAAAGAATGGGAAGTTGAAATATGATACGAGCTTAGATTTGCGCCCACTTCCGCGAAAACTGCCAAAAGGCGATTTGATGAAAGTAAACATTCATATTAAAAATGTACGGCAATCAGACGAGGGTGTGTGGCAGTGCGTGGCTGATAACGCCAAAGGAACCGTCACGCGGACCGTTAGGATTATTGTGGACGGTAAGTAGTTCTTGTCATGGAACGTTAATATTTCAGAAATTTGCCTATTCGACATGCTTTTTTTGTACTTGTTTGTATAACCGCAGATGAGCCCGTGAAGGATAAAACTTTCGAAGTGGATTTGGATTGACGAAGCCAAAACATCCTGGAACATATTTTTTCTAACAAAGATTATTGCGTGTAAAATATTGGAAGTAATAAAGCAAGGTTTTTTTATAAAATGCCACTTTTCAAATGCGTGCAGAAGAATGCATGCATCTGGTCACCACGCGGCAGCAGTATCATTTTTCAACATCAATTTTCAGTTAGATTGATCTAGCGTATTATTTAGATTGACAGTGTCAACGGATAAAATTATTACAAACGCAATCTCCATATTACGTGATCGAAGATCCAGTCCGTCGAAAATCTACTAATCCAATCCTCATCTGGAATATTTGGTTTGTTTGCAATTAACTTACATTGAAATCAGTGGCGTGTCGTTGTTTAACATTCTGTAGGTAGGCAGCTAACACAAGCGATGTGTCATGACATTTCATTTCAATTTCAATCTACATGCTAGCGCAAAACCATTGTTGGAAATTCAATGAGCAATAAACCTTTTGTTCTAAACAAACCAAAGGTATTAATTGCAAGTTCAAAGAAACTTTATATTTTGACTCCGTGCCAAACATGGAATTCAAGTTTCTCTCCCAAGTCACATCTACTATAAAAGAGCAGTATCCATCCTGCTTGGCTCCCAAAGAGAATCAATCAGTTCCAATATTAGCGTCGCATGGTAACCATTAATTAGTCGTGACTGTGAACAGAAAATTGTCAAGCTATGAATGTATCGTAGTAAATATATCCAATCACATACATTTTTCGATAGTCGTTTGACATCAACACCGTGCTTTGTACGACCAGCAGTATTCGTTAAGACTTTCGTTGCAGTATGAAAATACGCTTCACATGCAATCAGTTGCAACTATTGGTATTCATTATTCTTACATCACATCGATACCCTGATACTGGGCTTGACTATCATTTAAATTAGGTACACATTCTTACATGGGAACAATAGATCATTCGGGTCTACAAAACAATGGGTACAAATTCGAGTTTCCAGGAAAAGGTGACTATTGTTTTGCGGCTCGTTGCCAACTTTGAAATCCACGTATCTCAATCAAGTATAAAAGCGCAGCTTCATCCCTCTCAGCCGTGAATAGAATTACCTGCTCCGGTATAAATTCTTTAACAAAAGCTTCATACATGTATAAATTGGTATTTTCTCACAGGCAATATTAGAAAATTCAAGTTGTTGCACAGTTCATACTTCGTCTCCTGCTAACCAATGATTATATACATGTTACACGTAAGCAAGTTAGTTTCCGAAGTCGTTCATTATCGGCCTGATTACTCTTATGCCAATACTGGCTAGCGGCGAAAATCGCAAGCGTTGTTTTTGTGTATTGCTCTCTAAACAATTAACAGATGCTGAATTTCGTTGAACTATGAATCATTCACTTCTCATTTATGATATAGCGATTTAATCACTCTGGTGTAGTCTGGATGACGTTACTGCAGCTCAATGACTCAACCTGTTACACATTTAATGAAAATAGTTTCATAACAGCATTCCACAATTTTGCAACCTCAATTTGCAGACACAAGTATTTAAGCATTACATAACTACATCGGAGCATCATTGTGCATCCTACCGGTAGCGAAAAGATGTATGTGGGCAAATGGCATCTAAAATATTCGAGCCTTCTTGTTAGTAAAACAATGGGAACAGTTAGCAGCTTCTAAGAAACAGTATGTATTTTTTACGGCTCAGTGCCAACTGTGGAATTCAAGTGTTTCAATCGGTGCGCAAGTACAAACAAACGAGATCACAGCCTCTTCTTAGCTGTCGAGATTAACATTTAAAGTAGTAAACTATAAAGGAATGAAGCTGTCGCTGTAAATCACCTCACCATTGTCACCATGACCAATATTAACATTTGCGTAACTATATACATTTGAAACCCTTTGGGGGAAAAGATAATACCTCATGAAGTGTGACAGTAATTAAGGTGAAAATAAATGTTTATTTGCCACGACATTACTCATTTCCGTAATTACAGCGATATCGATATTAATATCGATATTAACAATTTGAAATGCCGGTGGCAAATTGATTGGACACTTTGGCTCATCAACGCCCAGGTAGTTCAAATAGCAGTAGCATGGGACCAAAGTGTATTGGCTGCATTCCAGAATTAAGTTGCCAACACAGAAAAGGATATTCCACATTGCCAGGGTTGAGGAGCAGAAATGAATTGAGGTACTTACCCGCGGCGATAAAACAGGAACGGATCGGTATCGCGATTCGCATTGACGAATTAAAATCATGCCCAAGTTGGATGCCAAGCAGGGTGTCTGGAGAAAAAGAAGCCCTGCTAGAAGGCCTGCCATCGGGAGCGTCAGCATAGCCAGCCATATATAGAATGGCACTCTGAACCCAATGCCTTTGTTTAATTTACGCTTCGTTCCATTGTCAGCTTCTCCGTTATGTATGAGCTCAAACTCCACAAGTGAAGCAAAGATGACTTCAATATCCTTCCGTTTTCTGTACACTTCTACTAGACATGGAACGTCTAACGATAGGCCAACCACAGCCAAAAGGGAGAGCACTATCTCGGATACAGTCAAGTATTGGTAGAACCAATATAACTGGAGCGATCCGAGAAAGTTGAATATCATGGAAATCAATATTTTTTGTTGGAAACGTTTCGTTGTCTTGGATGAAGTTTCAGCACTCTGAATTCCGTACTTGGATGGCTCGTGTATGACTGTGGTGAGGAGGCTCAACAGGTTTAATGTTTTCCACAAAAGGGGAAGCAAGTTTTGTTACAATAACATTGCGATTGCGTCCAAAAATTACTTTTGGAGAAACAAATACTCAAATTTTCCGAGCTTTTTTTCTGTACCTATCCGTTTGATGTAAACGCTGAATACTGATTATTGTGTAGCTGAGCTATCAACATTAAATGATTAATTCCACTTGATTTTCTATCGCAGCATATCAAAACACTAAATTATTCAATTCATCAGAACGTTTTTGATTTCAGCATAAAAAACCGAAAATGTTCAAACTAATAGCAGTCAGTGTGAAATGTGAACTAGTTTACTGTCTTCATGGATGAATGTTTAATGAATTTGAATGGTATCGCCGGAAAATCAATTCTGAAATAGTAAAGTTTTAATGACAAGGTTATAAATATATTTAAGCGAGCGAATAAGTAGAACACTTTTGGACTTTATATGGACTTTATAGATGGATGCATAATTTGAAGAAAATAGTATATTATTTCTTATTTCTTTCCACGTGTATGTAAGAATCTCCATTTCTGATGTGGCAAACGTGGAGATATTATCAATACCAAATATTTCATGACTTTCAGCACAATTTAATTTTATATCAGAATCTATCAGCAACACAATTCAATTTTTTGGGAAAGAAAGATATTAATTATGATAACTCTTTCAGATGTGGAAGTAATTTATTGTTTCATAAATTATATACAAGCTTCTCGTGCTGTCGAAGGTTGGGTAGAGCCATACTACTACGACTTATCAATCACACTCAAATTAAAAATATTGACGCAAATTAATTTTTTATGGCTTTACTTGACATTCAGTTAGCTTCTGGATTTTCATTTTATTTGAACAAAATGGTTTGCATGATTGTAATACTACATCGCAGATTCAAGTCAATTACAAATTCGATTTCAAATGCATAACTTCTGAAATTTTTGAAATTTTGAAAGAAATGGGGACAATTCCCAGCGACAAATTTTCCATCACCACTTCAACAATGATTGTTTCGTCTTTCGCCTGTGACGTCTATTACATTTCTAATTTGCAATCCATTCCATGGAAATTTGGAAATGGTCTTTTCATGCTGGTGCACAGCCAATGGATGTAAAAATAACTAACTTGAAATGAACATTTTTTGTGTAGCATTGGTCTTTTGGCATTCCGCGATCTAGAATAATTACGGACACTAAAAGTAATTATCAACAATATTATTCCATTTTATTATGTACAAGTATAAGTGTATAAACAGAAATCACGAATGACGTTGCTTCATATTTGCTCCACAGGGAACATTTCTTAAAGACACCAAAGTTGACGGAGAAATATGTCAACATCTTCTAGCTTCCATGACGACAAAACCAAGTATTAATTGTGTACATTAATAACAGAATGCTTTATATTTGAATAAGAAGCAAGGCGTTAATGATATTCTCGTTAAGCATCTTAATGTAGTTCATTTAATGTAGTTCGTAATGTAGTCACCGTATTTGAAGCTCAAGGATGGGTTTTCTATGCTGAAGGTACAAATGGTAGCTTCAAAGTAGCAAGCAGCTCACAGTTTGGTCAACATTAAAACTGAGCATGTTTAGCGGTATGAGGTCATCGCAAAACGTATCCAGACAAACAAATATCTTCATGGGTCTCATGGTCTTAACCATACGACGACCTAGCTTACTTTTCATGATTCTTGCGTTTAGTTTGAAGGAATCCATGCACTCCAGAGATTTTGAATACACGCCACCTTTAACAGTCCCTTCTGCCTCTATCGTAACAAGAGACACGTCGAATACCAACATGCCACAAACAAGGATGCCAGGAACTTCCATCTCCTCATGAAGAGCCACAACACTGTACATTCCAATTATGAAAGCAACCGAACAAATCATTACTATGGTCGTGCATAAAATTGTTTTGTGGATGGTGTTGAATCTAGATATCTGTAGCTGAATTTCCCGCCATGGTTGAAAGGTTAGTTCAATGTTGGATACACGGGACGACCCAAGAACGTCCAGGTAGTTTAAATAGCAGTAGCATGGGATACATGTGTATTGGATGCATTCCAGAACAAAGTTGCCAAAACTGAAGAGGACAATCCATATTGCCAGAGATGAGGAGCCGAAATGAAGAACGCGACTTACTGGTGGCTGCAAAACCGGAATGGATCGATATCTCGATTCGCATTCATGAACTAAACCCATGCCCAAGTTGGGCGCCAAGCAAGGTGTCAGAAGAAAATGAAGCCATGCTAAAAGGCAAGACATCGGGAGCGTCAGCATAGCCAGCCATAAATAGCAGGGCATTCTGAATCCAATCCCAGTGTTGAATTTACGTTTCGTCTCATTGTCAGCCTTTCGATGATGCCTGAGCTCAAATGCCACAAGTGAAGCAAAGACGAATTCAATGTCCTTCCGTTTTCTGTAAACTTCCACAAGGATTGGAACGTGCAAAGCTAAGCCAGCCAGAGTCAAAAGGGAGATCATGCTCTCGGATACCGTCAAGTATTTGTAGAACCAATAAAACTGCAGCCATCCGAGAAATGTGAATATGACGGAAATGAGAATTCTTGTTTGGAAACGTTTCGCGATTGTTGACGACGTCCCAACACTCTTAATTCCGTACTTGGATGGCTCGTGTATGACTGTGGTGAGGAAACCGTAAAGATTAAATGTTTTCCACAGAATTGGAAGCAATTTTTGTTCCAACAACATTGTGATTGTGTCCAGTAGTTACTATCGGAGAATTAAATACAGCGCGTGATGCTGCTGTCGGAATTCATACACATAACAAGGAACACTTTACTTGAATTGTATGTAGGATTGTACCATCAAACGCCTAAGCAAAGTCACCACAGACAATGGTATGGACTGAAGCAGTCAAAACCAAAACCGAAAATGTACAAACTAATTTTTGAGGCGGTGGAAAATGCCAACTTATTTCCTTCTCTCATGGCGGAATATGCTACCTCCAGAACATCATTTCTCAAATAAAACATTAATGACGACGTCATAAATATTTAAGCGAGCGAATGAGTGGAACAATTTCGGATTTTATATGGACTTTATGCATGGATGGACAATTTGAAGAAAATAGTATTTTAAATTATTTATTACTCCTTTCCACGTGTATGTCAGAATCTCCATTTCTGATGTGGCAAACGTGGAGATAGTATCAATAGCAAATATTTAACCACTTTCAGCACAATTTAATTTTATATCAAAATCTATCGGCAACACACTTCAATATTTTGTGAAAGAAAAATATTAATTATGATAACTCTTTTAGGTGTGGAAGTAATTTTTTGTTGCACAAATTATAGACAAGCTTCTCGTTCTGTCGGAGGTTTGGTGTAGATATATTGCGACGACTTTTATTTTTTTTAAATCAATATCTCATTTTTTATTCTGAATTTCCAAAAATACAAGTAAGGATGATATGAGCGGCGAACCGTACGCATTTTGTAACTGGATGCTCCTGTAGCCCTGTCGTATGCACGGAAACTGAAATAGAAAAGGAAAGTTGAAATGAAAAAGCAATGCCGCGGAAAAATTGAAAGATATCCATGTTTTATTTTCTAGTAAATTTAAATTCATTTACCGGAATAGTTGATTCTCCGAGAAAATTTTTGTCACCAAAAATATCCACGTCGTATACGCTGAATTGGATGAGAGCCAACTCTGGGCAATGCAATTCCAGCTCAAATGTTTGATGCCAATAGGGATTCAGCCCAATCTCTATAAATGAAAGACAATTGCAATATGTGGGTCTGGTATTTTTAAATCTTCAAATTTCAATACTTACCTTCACAACAGGTTTTGACCTTAATACGATCAATGTCCACACCAATCACCTCAATTTCGACCATGGGACATATCTTGCCGCCGCCTTGCTTCATGAAATGCCTTCCGGATATAACCTGAGTAAACGACAACAGTTTTACATGTATTTTCAAGAACATGTACCATTTTATACATTGATCATACCTGAATTGTTAAACAAGTTTTGTTGACATTCCATTCGTCAGCCGGCCTCGTTGGATCAAAATTGTCCCCGAACATCATGAGATCCGGCTTGACAACATAGCCACAGTTCCCATTCTGTCTAAACTTTCCCCGATTCCATTGCATCGCCTTGTCCGGCTTCTGAAAGTTCAGGGCCGCCATTTGGCTCCCAAAATTCCAGAATCGAGTAGGATTGTAGTTGGATGAATCCAGCCGAAATGCTTTTGGATATATCCGTGTAAGCGCGTGTTGGTGATACCGCAGGAAATATTGTGGATTTGACCTGAAAAGCTTATTTCCCGTCGTCTCATCCAAACTCTTAGTCAAGCACACATTGATTCCACCCTTATCACAACCGGAATTACTGACAGACAATTTAGTTTGCATATTGCAGCAATAAACCAATAAGTCAGACATTTCCGGCGCGACACGCATTTTCTCTAAAGTTCCCCCATTCCCATTCGAATTAGTCGATCTGGCCCAATTGATCATATCCACCCATTCCGTAGCTTTCCGTTTCGAGCAACTTGCTCCCAGCTTTCTTTTCTTTTTACTTTCCTTATCTTCAAAGCTGAGATAGTACTCAATTCCGGCCTTCCTAGCAATTTCATCCCTACAAGGTTTCAGTTTTGTTTGAGCGCCTAGTTTCCATTCCTCGCCATTTTGAAGCATTTGGCCAAAGTTGGCATCCTCCGCTAGCTCCTCAATCTCTTCCACGAAACTCTCTGGAAACTCCTTTGCGATCTGCGTGTCCCCGTCCATTCCAGTTAACCTCACACCCGACCACCATCCCGTGGAAGTTTTAGTGACGTTGGAAATAATGTCACCCCTTTTGAACCACAGCAGCTCTGGATCTTCTGTTTTGTGGGAGTGGATGGCTCGATAGCGGCCTTTGATCGTTTTCACGGTTGAGTTGATATATTCCATGGAGGCATACACCTTTTTCACGGACTGGTGGAAAATTAAAGAAAGTTGATTGGTGAAATGAACACGGCTAAAATACAATTTAATTACGTGTTACTTACGTCGCTGCGTTGACTCAAATTATAAAGCTCCTTGCCGACACGATGACTCAGCTTGACATCACGGTAGAATGGATACTTGGAGTAGTGGTCAACGAGGTTTTCCAGGGTAGCAAATTTTGAACTGGAAACGGTCAGAAATTGTCCCTCTCTCCTGATTTGGCAATGTTTGATTATGCTGTTCAGGCGGAGGGAAATGACGATTTCAGTTTTGTCTTCAGTTCCGTATCTGGCAAGGAAGGCGCCGTTGATGGGTAGCTTCTCCAGCACTTCCTCGGCTCCCTTCCGGTTCATATCTTTGTAGAACCACTCTTGGTGTTCATGCGTGACCTTGGGTCGAACAGGATTACCAAGGGATACCAATTTGCATACCTTCATTGGTAAACACGGCATTAGTCACAGTTTAGCTAGTGAAATTATGGAAAAGTCGAAAACAAACTTACTGCAGTACTCATTGTATTTTTCATGTAGTAACTGACGAGGTCGACGATACTTGTAAACATTTCGCCCTCCCTTTTACTTCTCCAGATGGAGTATATTTTGGTGCCATCTTCTTCAGTTTGACTGTAAATCATGCAGTGGTGGACGGATGGCCATTCGTCATCCTCCGACTTGTCTTTAGGTTTGTAGCTGTTAAGTATCAAAAAGTCGGGAATTAAAATAATTTAGTAATGCAATTTTATTTCAAATCGAAATGTTAAAACTGGTCTGGATATTACTAAAAACTGATTATGTATCCTCCTGTCGTATCACTCTCTCGAACAAGAAAAGCCCCATTCACTGCATGGGTCTCAAGTAACGAGGTAGCAGCTTCTCGTCCTCTGACGGAATCAGTGGACATTTTTCCGTGAAACCACAAATGGCCATTCAGCAGGTTGTCACTTGAAGACCGACTCAATGGCAACTTTCCGTCGGACGATCTTTTGCGCGTGATGGAATTAGCTGGACTTCCTTCAAGTCTGTCGCTTGCATTTTCAAAGTAGAATAGTTTCTTGTTTGTCAGAACAAAACTTTGATTGATCCACTTTCCGCGGTTATCGAGCTTCCATAGGTCGCCAGATATCAGCAAATCACATGGGCTGGGTTCCTCTAGTGATGTACTGAGCTCTAGTTGTCGTTTCTCCGAATTAACGGACTCCTTACGACCTTTCAGAATTATCTTGTACTTTAACTGTTCCGGAGATGGCAATTGAGTAACTGTGTCTGTTAATGGACAAGTTATCAGCATCTTTCCAAAAATATTGTGGAAGTACATGGCCATCTTCTTCTGCTGCTTCACGTCACAATGGTTCTCGATCGAAATGATTAATGGATACGGCGACGAGACAAATGCATGAGTCTTAATTGTCGTTAGTACATCCTTGAGCTTGATATTGGATGTTAGGGTTCTTCCATGCGTAACGACTGGCTTGTTGTTTGGTCCATTCCAGACGTCTACCTCAATACAACGGCACCCTTGGCGCAATATCCTCGCATAGGACTCAACAGAGCTGTCGGATTGGTACTGGTCGCCGGTCAGGTATGAGTTATGTGATGAGGAAATCCAGTAATGGGATAATGGTTTGGTCATATCTTGGTATATGTGAGTAGTCTCGGGAGACCAGATACTGTTGCCGTCTGAGTAAAGATAGTCCAGTAACTGCAATGAAAGTTACGTTATGATTAATAGTTAAGCTAATGACATATTATTAACCATATGCGTTGACTATTGAACTTACATAATAAGAACAGAGCCAACTTTCTTTCAAGATGTTATCTTTACGGAACCTCTGCTGTGCAAATTTGCGAATCGCCAGTTTGGAGAGTTTGGACGCGCCATCGATATTTGCACACAATGGCGACAATTTGGGGTTTCTGGCTTCAAGGTAATCGAAATAATTCTCGAATGCGCGGTAATACCATTTAAAAATGGGATGCTTTGCCATGTCAATGTTTATGGCGTTCCCCAACACCTCAATGCGCTCATCATTCCAGGTCTGAAACAACCTCTGGAAAACGGTGGAAATGCTTTTGGTGGAATGGGTAGAATAACGGATAAGAATCTCGAGTTCCTTCTTCTCGACGTCCCCTATACCAAAACCTGGATAATCTGCTGCGAGGTGTGTCCTTAGGTATTCGAAATCACTTTGAAGTGATTCTGATGAGGTGGTGACGTGAAAAGAATTAAGAAATCGCTTCCACATTTTCAGACGACTTTCCCTATAAGAAAATGTAATATGTACGAAATTGATGCCACATTGTTGTTAAAAACGGTACCCAACGTTTTATAATTCATTTACCTCAAACCCGACTCGATAGTCGCATCAATCTGTCTACTGTAAAATGCGTCCAGTTTTTGAAGGTATCCCAATGATTTTACCTCTTCAACCAATGTATTTAGATGACTAACCCAGGCCTCCAGCAAATGATCCTGCTTATGCATTCCATTGAGTCTGACGATAAGAAACTGGTAACTTTTCAGATTGAATTCATCCCCGAAGCGGATGTTCAATACTATACAATTATTAACCCACTCTCCTTTGCCACTGAACTGCACTTGAACTAGTTTTGGGTTGTAGTCAGACAGTCGTACTTCATCTATCTCATTGAATGAAATTACACATTCAGATGGCGAAATGGAAATAATAGCAGAAGTGGTGGAGTTAGTCGAACTGGTTGAGTCATTGGATCGAAATCGCGTTAAGACGCCACGTTTTTTAGAGATTTCGGCAGAACTTAATGTGGATGGGAGAGAGGTTGAGCTGCTTAGCGATGCATGGGATGATGAGAGAACTGAACCGTCACATTTATCTACTCGTAACTCCAAATGTTTTGGGTTGATACTAATACGACTAGGGAGTAGATTTCCTTTTTCATTGATTGTGAAGACAGTGTAGTTTACCGGAAATGGGTTTTCCGAAGGACTAGAAAGTAAATCTTCTCGGTTCCTTGTTGGCTTCTCCATTGTGGTATATTATTACAATTGAAGCTGTGCTATTCTAAAGCAATTAAAGTATTCACTTAACAGATATGTTGTCAAATACAATAAAAATTTAACCAGTTTAGTAAAGAGAGACCACCTATTACCATCCATCTGGTACGACTAACGTTATACGTGAAAAATTGAACGTTATCTCGACACTGTTCTTCCTCAGTTTATCGTCGTAATTCCTGGAATGAGTCAACGATTACATGTTTACTGGCCACCCATCCATCCTGCATTTAATTGAAATGTGAATGTGGTGTATGATAACAATAAGCTGTCTGGAGCCAAAAGTACATCACATGAGTAATGGCTTATAATTAGCAATGCTGGTTGATGGCTTAATTGGACTATGTGCTGTCAGACAACAACTGTTGATTTCGTTATCATCCAATTAATTCCGTGGCAGTGAATAACTCAATGCAAGACTCAGGGCATTTTGCAGCCAGTGCAACTTTTTACATGCGATGATAACGATAACGATAAAACATAATAATCATTAGATGTGTCATTTGCTTTTGTGTTGTCGATGGATCCATAATATCCATTCCTTTTTTAACACATCATTTTAAAATGTTACAAAGTTTCGTTACACATCCTGTTTATTGTTTAAATATTTGTTGTGTCAGCATAATAATGATGGATGGATTGTGTTTCAATTGATTCAACTGATTTTGTAGCGCATTCGAACGGGGATAGTACTTTTGTCACCATATGTGTACATTTCGATATTATGTTCATTTTAACTATTTGAGTCAATAAGGGAAATAAAAACATGTTTGTCCAATAATTGATAATATCGCAATCTAGATGAGGTAGAGGGAGAAACCAATCACTTGTTACTATTTAGATAGACATTTATTCCGGTATATCTGATATCTACATAACTTTTGATGCAAACTGATCAACAATATGGAGTTATAGGTGTTGTTTTCAAACTTTTACGTAATGTGGGACGACATTGGCATGACGGAACTGTCGCTGCAATGCTTCATAAGAAACGAATATAAAAAAAATTCTTTATTGATTTGTACAAATAAAAATGTCTACAAATAAGTGAAAAAATTGTATGCACCATTACTGCAAAATATGTACGCAGACCTGGGTAAATTTAAGTAAACCCAAAGAATCATATGATCATATTAATTGCTCCAGAATTGTTTAATCCCTTGACAATATCGGACAATATAATCATATCCACAGGACATGCAACATTTGAGTGACCCTCTGAACATTTGCATAGTTCCAATATATCATACCTAACGTTTACAACGCTTTTGATCATGTATATCTCAGAATGCGAATTAAATGTACCAAATTTGTATAAATGTTTTAGAAACGCTAAAAACTCCTTACGCTTACTGCAAACCTCTTCTGGTTTCATTTCGTGGCTAGGTAAAAGTATGTGTTTTTATCTAGAACCATCTGGTTAATCTAGTTGGCCAGCTGGGCATTTTTGTGCTCACGTGCATCGGCTTTTTCAAAATTTTCCTCACCATCGATATTCTTAGCTACCGAGCAGGAGTGTGTGCCTACGTATGTCCTTAGTTACGCCTTCCTCAAGAATTTTAAAATATAATGAATTTAGTACATGATCTGATATGCCACTGTCACAAATGTCCCGTTTTATCGAATTCATTCTCCAGGATACAATGACCGTAATGTTACTCTTAGCGGATATAATGCAAACTACCTTGTTTTGTTTTGTACTTATGGGTATGCTCGACGTTTCTTTTTGCATTTGTAGAATGTTTACTTCTCTATTCATTCTTTGGTGCGAAATTTATTTCGTCTCTCAAACCGGCTGGTAGGACTTCGTTTTACTGGCTTCTCATGCGTCTTGTCATTTAGTTTGCGTGTACCGATTTCTGCTTGCCATTCTTTATTCCATAAGAACGTGCAATACCAGAAGGCACTTTTATTTATATATAACATGGTAAATTTAAAACTTAAATATAAATGCTCTCCATGTCATCACAAAAATGTTTAAAATATAATATTTTTAATATCACATTGCTGCTCAAATAAACTATACACATCCATCGTTGACAGACTAAAACCTTTTGTTAGGGCATTGTTCAATGCACTCGGTTTTGCCGTGGACGGTGTTGCAGTGCTTCATGTAATAAATTAGTCAACTTTCATGTAATTCTGAAATCGAAGAGAACGAATGACTGGTACACCTTTTACAGAGTGAACCTTATTTGGGAATTTCATTTCATCAAAATACTTCTTCCAAGATAGGCAAATTCATTATTTTCTTGCATCACGATTTGATCAAAATTAAATTGCACAGCCAGTCCTTGCAATTTGAACAATGCATGCATATTTTTGCCACTGGAATTCAAATCAAATCAAATTCACCAGCAAAGAAATTCGTCTGATCATTGTACACAGTTCATCTACATATTATATTTAAACGACTGACGTTTGGTAATAATTAATTAATGTTCTCGGTGTGCGTTTTACAAGTTAGCACCCTAGCACATAATTATAATTTCATCTTTGCTACCACAAAATACAATTTCAGATAAAAGTACTCCTTCCAGTTAAAATCAACTAAAGAGCATTGCCATTGCCAAAACCGCCACATGATTCCATTCGCTTCACGAGAGCGCTCAAAGATTAGCTCCAGTACAAACTGCATCACACTCGCCAAATACAACGAGTATGCAATGGCAACAATTCCCAAGAATCCGGTAACACTTATTTGGTCATCTGTCCACAATACCGCCGGATTTGGGTTGGGATTCTCCAACGGCAACTTCCAGGAAAGTCGATGCGCCAAACTTTCCCAAGCCCCCCATTTGTCGGGCAATCCAGCTTGCTGAGTTCGCGAAAAAGTTTGGGACAACCAGTATCTATTCACGGTGTACATTTCGGCAAAGGAATACACGTCCGTCAAGTAATCCTTTAAAAGTGGAAAGCATTGCACCCTTTCGCTTTCGCCAGTCTTTTCATCAATTCCGGCCTGGACATCCAGCAAATTATCGTAAACTTTGTGCGACTCTACCAAGGCGGCACATTTGTTGATCAAATATTTCGCGTAGTCACTTGCCCGGCCACTTTCGTTTTTGAGATTAACGAAGCTTTCGTTAAGACGCTCCAGCATTCCTCTTGCTTGAAACGTTTCTTGATATTCCTTCCAAGGCGAGTCTATCGCTGGATTTCTGTATATTATTTTGTAGCCTCCATCCAGCAGCCCTTTTGCAGTCAAATGGACTTGGAGGCACGTGCAGAATTAAAGTGCTGAGGATTCCATTCGAGTAAAAGTTGCAAAGGAGAAATTCAAAAATCTGAATCCCAACCAGCCGCTTTAATTTGCTCCAATAATACCGTGATGAGTTTCCCAATATGACACCAATCAAATCCAACAGTCTTGTGATTGTAATTGTGGAAACGAGAAAGTAGACTGGCTTGCATTATGTTTCTATCGCAATATTGAAAGTTTTTGAAATGCTGCCGAATAAAAAGATATTTGTTGCATCCGAATGGGAATTTTCGTAAATGCTTAGGCCAACTACTTGCCACAATAATGTGAAATTTTTGTTTGTTTGAGGTTGCAAAATACCTCTTGTGAAGCTGCAAAGGAGCTGACAAAAGTTGCGATACGCGAGCGTTCAAACCTGTTGACATTCCTCTATGACGGCAGTAATTGAAGCACATGAGACGAGGATACGATAGTGAGTTTGAAGTTGGGACGCTTCCGCATTCAATATTCAGTAGGATTGATGTCGGATGCATTAGAGTTTGTGAGAAGCTGTGGAATAGGTCGTATTGCCTTGTGATGTTTTCGTTCAATGGGAACAGGATCACGTGACTTGGTTGAGTGTGCCTGAGTGAAAATATCCTCGGAACAAGTTTTCTGTGTTAAGGCTATATTAGCCTTATATGCATATACCCCTCCGTTTGCACGGAGAGACGTTTGCTGCTACTACTCACGACGAAGCAACGAAGTGAGATAGTTGTTATCTCCTTTCCTCTACTGCTGACCCGATAGTCAAATTAGTCAGCAACAGAGGAAAGACAAATATCTCATGCTGACTTGGAATCGGAGCAATCTTCCTTTCTCCTTCCAAGTCAGCCACAATCAATTTGAATAATTGAATGTTAGGGCTAGTCAGCCCTGTATAAAAATGACGAAGTTGAAGGAAGACGTGGAGAAGGACAAAGATACAAATGCGTACTTTTTGATCCTTCTTCCTCATCTTCCCTGCCTATGCTAAAAATGTTCCATTCTTTCTTACCTTGAAAAAAGCATAAAGGCCACTACCCATACCTACACACACAAATTAAAAAATAGAATATTATTTTTTGAGCTGGATAGAATGACCGCTCTTACGAGCTCTTGTCATTTCATTCCAACTCGTCAAAATTACCAGTTTACCTTTTCCTGCTGCTGCAGTCTCATCATCATCATCATCGGCTTTTAAGCCAGTTAGTTTTTTCGGGGATTGTTATTCCCGTGTGCTGTTTACGGGCAAGTTGCCCCATATCATCTTTTAATGAAAGATACGTCTCCCTTCGGGGTATTCACCGGATTTTACTCCGAGTTTACTGGACTTGTTGTCCAACGGAAAAGAGTGAATCTTTTACCAGTTTTCCACCACCATTCACCGTTCATCATATCAAAGCAGCATTTGGGTAGGCAACCAACAAACATCATATATTTGTGTTGTGTTTTGTGCAGGGGAAGCTGTGTGTTCGTGTGTTCATTTCTTTTGACGTAAAAAAATAGATTTTTACGTTTGTTGTCTCAGTTCTCACCTGCCGTCACCACTCATCTAATTTTTGGGTAAATCCGGAAACTGTTCTCCGGCACAGAGTTTTGTGGTATGTGCACAAATGTTTTACGTTTTTGCGTAATTTGTGTGCCGTGTGTTTTTAGGGAAAAAGCATTGTTTTTAAGCGTGCTAAAATTAGAATTCATTTCTTTTATTTTTAGCCATCTTGTGTACTGGTACTTTCCTGTGGTCTGGTCATTCCTTGGTCATCTCCACTGCACTCCCGATTTCGGGGAATTTGGCTTCAACCTTGAAGCATCTCATCTCATCTCAGACTTGGCGTTAGCTGATCATCATTATCATCTTCAGTCATCACTTAATTACGGAGTAGTAGATAATTAAGAGTAAAGGTAGCGTAATTAATTTAAAAGTTAAACCTTCTCTAATTTCCTGCTTGTGGCTCTCATTATTATCCGCTATAATTAAGTCTTCAGTGGTCTGTCTCTGGGCTCATGCTAAGGGCAGATCACTCATAAAACTTGCACTCATACGCACCTGTCACGTTGAGGTCACTTAGCCACAAACACTGCGTTCACACTTTACCTCTCTTTAAATTATTTAAGTAATTAAGAAATCATTAATTAAGTCTCTTGGTAATTGTAATGAACTCCGGAACACTTCGGCAATAAAATAGCCGGGCAATGATAACCACTCAGGTTACATGCCCACTTTAAGTGATCATCCCGAGTAATGTTGGGGTATCGTGAGATTTCGGTTTTTGAGTTTACCTTACATAAGCTCGTGTCATTTCGTAGTTTATGATTACATAGTTAATTTTCTAAATAATACTTTTAATTCCTTATTGTAAAGGAAGAGCTCTTGCCTGGTAAAGGGAATATTAGTTAAGATTCAATTTAATTATTCTATCAATAATTTGCAACTACGGCCATTCTCAAAATAATTCGGCAACATTGGTATCTTCACTCCAAATAAATAAATAATCTATTAAATTAAATGTCCTACGATTCCTCACAACGACAATTCATTTAAAAGGCTTTCATTTGTACTCGATTCTCATCACACCTTCATCAATCAATTCTTTTCTACTTCGTTATTTCATTATTTAATTACTGCTATACATTCTTTCTTTGCTAGAGGACTACCTCCGTTGCGCAATACAGTAAAACACAGGTAACCTATTACATATCATCGGTTTATTCCAAATATAAGGGAAATCCTCTACATCTGTAATATTTTCCGAATATCAAGTAACAAACTTTTACCAAGTCAAAGCTCATCTCCGTATCTCCAAATGAGCTCCTCCTGGATAGCTCGGTGCCATCAAAATTTGAGTTCAAACCAGAAAAGCATCGTTCAAGTCCAGCTGCTGTAATTTTGCGATTCAAATTCCTCACGTAGCGGGGCTCGGCCTGGGTAAATAGCAAAGCTACTACGAAAAGAAAAATTAAAAGTTTTTTGCAAATGTTTGTAAAACATGGCTCCATTTTCGAAATGAGTTTTGGTTTGCTACGATTTTTTTTCCTAACTGCCTTTTTACGATACCTATGTACTTGGTGATATTCCAACTGTATTTGTGGACAGGAAAAGAAAATTATCCGAAACCCATAACCATATAACCATATCCAACTTTAGTTCACCTAAGGAAATGGGAAAACCGTGTCGACAACTCGCTGGAACGGGGTTTGACTGTTCACACAGCTTTGAGTACGATTATATTAGGGATGGACAGACGAACCGACATTAACAAGTATTTTTTACAGGATTGTAGTCGATATCAGCACGTGCAGTATTGATTGTTAAGCTTTCGACGTCCGATGTACATATAAGTCTGTCGTAATATAGTCGAAGTGGATCATTTGTATAAAAAGGGTTGGCTTCATTTCTTAGCAAGTCCCGCATAGCAATATCTAAGTCAAAAGTGGCAGATGTATAAAATTCACTTTTGTCACTATTAAAGCAATATTATCGTACACTTTATACAATCGTGATTATTGTTTCCCTGAAATCTCTTTTTTCTTAGCCAATCACGTGAAAATCATAGCTTTTAGGAAACCCGCAGCCCTACTACCGCCGCATAAACCCTACTTACGTGGAGAGAAGTACCAGCATGTTAAGCCAATTAATGTACCCATTCAGTTAAGACATAAAATTTGGTCTAACCCATCTCTTTGATTTGGGGGTGTTCATCGGAAATTCCGCGCCGGCCTATTGGAACAGGTTTCAGTTTCTTTCGATCGTTCATCTACTTGGACATTTCATTTACAGGAAGTTTCTATATTCCTGGGTGAGTCCATTTTCAACAATCCCATCAAATTAAAAATGCGATTTTGAGTGTTTCGTACAACACTTTATGACTGAGAAGCTCAGGACCAAGAATGTGAAAAAAATACTCAAATTAATTTAACGATTTCGGAATAAATATTTAGGATGACAAATATTGGCTTTCCACAAGAAATCCGCATTCATATAAAATATTCGACATTGTACCATTGCACTAACGTATTCAATTATTTGAAACTCTCTGACATTACTAAACATTTTGAAAACATGTTGATTGGCAGGGATGATAAAGAATGAGGTGTTGTAATAAGTTGTGTTTGAAGCTTTAGAACAGATTTAGACTAACCACTCGACACGTGTAATCACTTAGGTTATATATAAGGACCTTTATGTGCAAATGAGAGCATACGAGACACATATTAAGCAGGAATGTGGTGAGTGCGTCATTGTAACAATCACACCGTCAATTCAAGTGATATATTTAATGTGTCGTGGTGACTACTTTGTCAAAAAAAACCTTTTGCATGAGAGTTCTGACAATGGAATCCTTACTTACAGTTAATAAATACTAAGCTTCACCACAACGTTACGTGGATTTTACATAAAACAATATTACTTTTAAGTGGCATCTTCAGAAGATGTATACATGACAGGTGATCTAACCAAATTAAGATCGTAAAGCTTCTCACAATATTTTAAACCGGCCATCACGTAGTCAGTCCAGCAGAGTTACACTTGGCAACAAAACCGCATATTCACTCAAGTTATTAAATTCCAAAATGCACTTGGTTTCTGATCAGATTTTGCTCCTTATATCCGGTCTCATGGGAGCAGTAGTTTGTTCCACATCGCATGCACACTCTGAAATCCCTTCCACTGCCTTCAAACATGTTGTTCGAAGAATTCTCCGTGAATTTGAGAATAACTCCTGCACTGCACACTTTGCTGGCGAATGTAACGACAACCATAACAAACACAGCTGTTCACAATTTGATTTTCTGGCAGACGAATACCAATCCGGGACCAGCTTATACAGTACATCATCATTCTTGAAAAATATTTCCGAACTTGTCACATTTCGCAAGCTATTCGCTAGTCACAAACATAGCACCACTTGCACTCTGGAAGTAAATTCTAGAGCAGTAGAGATGCTTTCGTTAACGACGTTCAAGGATAAACAGATTTTCTCCAAAAGCGTTAGTGCCGTCAATACCACGGCCGTATTGAATCCATTTTGGAATTCTGTAAATGAATATGCAGGGGACTTTGTTGGGCCCGACTATTTACTCTCTCTTATTATTGTTCAAAAACAATTGAGTTCTGATTTCCAACTACAAATATATTTACCGAATGTCTTGTCCGGCTCAAGGTTAATTGTAATCATTAAGCATGAGGATGAAGTGAGCCTTTACAACGGCGTCTACGTAAATTTTAATATTAAAAATCGTTTCGGTTTCCAGTTAGCATACCACATTGTTCCCATAACTCGGGATCAATTGGAAAATGCAAATTCAAAAATATTTGAAACCGCCGCGAGCTTGACAACGCCGAACCTTGGAATGCAGTTTGCATCAAAGGACTACAAAAGATTAGCAACTAAAATATATTGTAACTCATTCGGTAAATTGGATGCTTCCTGGATGAAGTGCGTAGTAGCTAGATTTGCAGACAGCGAAAATTGCACAGGTGGCTGTTTTGTTCCTCTGATGCTACATATTAAAAATTTCCCTACGAGTTTCGCGCTTACTGAGCGTTCCACGGATCAGTTACTGGTACCGTTTGCTACGAAAGTTAACGGATTTGTTTTCTCTGTTGTCTTGGGAGTTGACGAAACGTCTGGCATGGCCTCAGACATGAATGTAATCTTTGATGTAATTAATGAGGAAACGTGGATTTTGCTACTGATCACAATATTAATTGCAGCAACGGTTATGCGGTTCGCAACTAAGCGAGATGGTTACAGAAATTTGGTTGGAATGTTTTGGCTAACAGCTGCCATTCTTGAACAAGACTCTGGTGACATCAGAGGCGTTCCGTGCATAAAAACCGTGGCTTTAATTTTGTGTCTGATGGCGGGTACAATTCTTTTAAGAAATTACTACTCATCTGCACTGTTCTCATTAATCGCAATCCCTGTGAACGTTCCGGTGTCTAGGGACGAGCTGCTCAGTGGGATTGGTAAGGATTTGTCAATTTACATGGATCAAGCCGCTTGGTTTGATTTAGAGGACGTCATCCGAGCCGATGAGAACACAAATGTCCAGAGTATCCACGGCAAAATGATAAAACGTCTTGTCACAAGAATGTGGACAATTATTCACAACAATATGGTTGGAGTCGTCAAAAATATTTCCCTGGGTGTCCCTCTTTTATGCAAGGAATTCGGAGACGATTTTTACAATCACAAGAGTTGCGGATCAAACAAAAGATTTGTTTTGTTACATTACCTATCTCCACCGTTGTTTCATGACTCTAATCTCCGATACATGAAACCTCTCTTCGAACTTTACGGCCAGCGTCGAATTGTCAACAATTTGGATACTCTGTATTTAGCTGAACAATGGTTCTGGTACGCATGGAAAAATATAATAATTCGTAACAAATTGAGTAACTTCTTGGCTTCATATGTCGAGAGTGGGCTATATCAAGACACAAAACTCAAATATGAGTTGGAGCAGCAGATCCAGATCGCGAACAAAGTAAACAAAGCCTCCAGTATTCGGAAACGATTTAATTTGTGTACGTTCAGTTGGCAGGCAATACGTGGGATGAAGCTTGAAGGTGGTGAATCAAGGGAAACTGAGCAACCAATCTCTTTGGCGCATGTACTGTTTGCAATCATATCCTATGCTGGGATGGTCGCCTGCAGTCTGCTTACATTGTGGATTGAGTCAATGTTTGCGGAATATATTGGTACAGAACGCTGGAAGAAACTACATCAGAAAGCAAAAGAGATGGGACTACGATACATGTCCATTGTCTTGGAAATTACCATAGGAGCTATGAAGTTCATTTCGCAAGCACTCCTTAGCGTTGTCAACGACGCAATGCAAAGTCTTAAATATCTGTCAAGGTGTAACCGGAATTGTGCTGAGATTTAAAGAATATTTCTGTAAGTTGTGTCACTATCGCAAATGATCTTGATCTAAAACGTAATGGATGTATATACTAAATATAGCTTGTAGTCACAACTTAGAATGTTGTCACTAAATTATTGGAACCCATGTACATTTTCACCTGTATACTGTAAAATATGTAATAAACAAAATGCTCACGTTTACGTGGAAATTACGACCACACGAAGCGGTCATATTTGTCACATCTACGGCGTTTGTGTCTGCGGATCTGTTGTCCATTAAATGAAATAATACACCCGAAACTAGTTGCTCTTCAAAAATCCGATTACATCATCCGCTTATTTGCAAACGGATATGCTTATTTGGTATGCGACGCATAGTATGCGGTCAATGCTTCACAATACATCTTATAAGATTTGGCTGAGCAGAGAAAATACCACACTCAATCAGTTAAACCGTTCTCCTAGCTTTGTTGGTATAATATT